>VXBX01007801.1:429405-449080 GCA_013400415.1 Scytalopus superciliaris
TTTTTTTGAGGACCATTGTCCCACACAATCCCATTTCCTCACCTCTCACTTCACCTCTTTTATTTTCTCACAATGTGCTGTTGTCCCCAGAGGCATGGGGAGTTGGCTGCGGCTTGTGAGTGGATGAGGTGGGTTGTGGAGAGTGTGGGAAAAGCAAATCCCATTAGGCTGGGTTTGGGTATTTTTAAGGCTTTAAAATAATATCAGGAAGGATGGTGTTTGCAGGGAGGCAAGGCCTGGACAAAATTGCCTCCCGTGATAAAATTATGAGGAGCAGCTGAAGGAGCTGGGGTTGAGCCTGGAGAGGAGGAGCCTCAAGGGTGGTCCTATCACTCTCTAGGACTGCCTGAAAGGAGGATGTAGCCAGGTGGGGATTAGTCATCCCAGGCAGCCAGCGGCAGGACAAGAGGACATAGCCTCAAGCTGTGCCAGGGCAGGTCTATGTTGGACATTGGGAGGAATTTCCTCACAGAAAGGCTGATTAGACATTGGAATGGACTGCCCAGGGAGGTGGTGGAGTCACCATCCCTGGAGGTGCTTAAGGAAAGCCTGGATGTGCGCTGAGAGCCATGGTCTAGTGGACATGGTGGTGTTCAGTCAAAGGCTGGACTCGATAATCTCAGAGGTCTTTTCCAATCTAATTGATTCCATAATTCTATGTGATTCTGGGGTCTGGTATTACTGGGAAAGGTGAATAAAGGGGATGAAATGCATTGAGACCAGACAGAAGGGGAAATGAAATACAACTGAGGGGGAAGCAGGCAGGGGGTCGAAGAGGAGTAGAAAATCAATGTGAAAGAGGGGATTTCAGAAACTAGGAGTTCCTGCTGCTCTAACCAAAGCACCAAAGACTGGGATGCAGAGGGGGGATGCGCTCAAGGTACGCACGCAGGATGGGAAAAATCAGGTCCTCTCGCCATCGGATTTTTTTCCATTCATCCTTACGGAGCAGCGGGCTCCAAAGCGGAGCGTGCACAGGGCAGCCCGTGGGAGCGCAGGAATAAAGCGCTTTTGTACGCGCTGCAAGGATGGAGCCTGAGGGCGGGCACCGGGCCCAGCCTGCCGCCAGAGGGCGCCCGCAGCTGCCCGCCGATCGGCTCGGCTCATCGCATCGCATCCCATCCCATCGCATCCCATCCCATCCCGGCCCCCCCACGGTGAGGGAGTGTAAGGTACACGCTGTCAGTACCAAGAAGGGAAGGGATTTAAAAGCCCTGCCTTATTCCTGCTGTTTAGCCGCAATTAGGAGGCACTGGAAAGTTAATCCTGGCCAGCGTGCTGCAGGAGCTGCTGCAGGTCTGCGTGAAACAGATCAGGTTGGTGCCAGAGGGCAGCTTGAAGGGCTGAGCACTGTCGAAATAAATACTCAGCACCAGAGGGGTGAGAGAAAGCTGGGCTCAGATTAAGATGGCAAAGAAGAAAATGCACAAGCACAATGCAAGGTCACTCTCTGCCTCCCACCAGCAGAGCGAATGTCAGCCAAGTCCCTGAGCAGCTACCTTTGGAATTTCTCCCTTCCCCACAGTCTTTATTGCTGAATATGATGCTATATGGTATGGAATATCCTTTTGGTCAGCTGTCGCATCCCAGCCTCTTGCCCACCCCCAGCCTACTCGCTCAGGGTGCAGAGGGAGAAACAAGGAAGGCCTTGGCCCTGTGCAAGCCCTGCCCAGCAATAGTTACAACACTTCTGTGCTATCAGCACTGTCTGGGACACAAATCCAAAACACTGGACTACATGGGCTGCTGTGAAGAAAATCAGCTCCATCCCAGCCAAACGCAATAGAGCTGGGAAACGCTCCGAGAGACGTTCTAATTCAGGTGCCTTGAAACAGAGGTGCCAGAAAAATTCAGAGAACATGCAGACAATTACATAAAAAAGTACTCACAGATTGCAGGCAAAAAAATAGTTGGTACTAAAGGTAAAGCAAAAGTGAACAGAATATTCATTCAGCTCTCAAGTAAGGATATCTGTGGTGCTTTTCCCTAGAAGGAGCCAAAGAACCTCAAACACATCCCTTTGATCACAGGGCTTGCTTTTGACCACAGGGAACAGTGCTGTGCCCACACAGAGGATATTATTAATACCTCAGTTAGGTATCAAATATTAACAGCTCTGACACATCTAGTGCTGGAAACCACTGATTGTGAGATTCCCAGAAAAATTATGGAACTACCTGAATGCAAAATCTGGATGATGAAAAGTCATGGGGTTCCATTCATCCATTTCAGTTGCCCTTCCTTTGACTAGAAATGGGAATCCCTGGCTTCTTAAATCCATTTCTCTCAAGAAGCTCCTCACTACAGTAATGAACAATATCACTTCTGAGGAAGGTGAGGAACTGTCTGGATCATTTGGTGGTTGTTTTTCACGTCCCCCTCCTAGTATATTTCACCTCAGCTGCAAAGACAGCATCCTGATTTCAGCCACATGAGAAAAAAACCTGAGTGGAGAAAGGTGTCTGGTTTTGTTTTTTCTCATTACCACTTTCAGAATTTTCAAAGAAGACGGGCCTTTCACCAAGAAATGCTTCAAGTTTCAAGCTCTGTACAGGCACTTGAGAAGTCAGTGATCTGCTTTGCAGAAAAAGCATCTAACTGATAAGCACTCTCTGAGGAGTAAACCACCTGCAGGTTACACTAGAAACAATGTCTGTGTTCCTTTCATAATGTTTTATTACTTCTTATGTTTAATGAAAAATTTAGGAAATTTTTCAGAACCATATCTGACCTTACTTCACTACAAAGTGAAGGTTACAAAGAAAGGATCTGGGTTATTTAAGAGATTTTTAATAAGGTATGTGCCTCCTTTCTCTCTAACTATAGGCAGACAGGGTCAGAGGGCAATGCACACTCTTACTGTAAAGCTCAGCTTTCTGTGGCTGTCTTCTCTCTCACTCTTCTTCTTCCTTCTTTTCTTTATTTTCTCCCATCATCCTGATTTTTCTCTTTGTGGTAAGCAGAGTTATCAATGGTCTGAACTGGTCTGTGCTCTCTCTCTGATCTCTCTGTTACTGAGCCATCTTGCTTCCTTGCCCAGGGCACTGTGTTTACTCTCTGAACTATGAAGCAGTTGCTCTTTAGTTTATTATGGCCTTTGTCTCCATTTATTAATAGGTTTTCTCAGCAAATGGCACTTGAAATGCATTGCTGAATACACTAGTCACCATCTGAAACTGACTCTGTGCATCTACCCTCTGTACTGTGCAATGTGTGTTTCTGCCATGCTCTCTGTGGCCTGGCATATCCTCTTTATACAGGATTATATGACAGGTTACCCCTGGAGGACAGCTACATGATCTTGAGTCTGTTTCCTGCTGAGTAAGCACTGATTTCTTTAAGCACTTGTGGGAAGAATCTATTTTAATTCTTTGCTGAATCCTGCAATTACAGATTCTGGCGTGGTGGGAAGGAGCCACACCAGTGGCTTTGCAACTGCATGCTGCATGAAAGGGGCCTGGTGAGTGGGAAGAAACCATGTAACTCCTCTGGAGATGCAAATGCTACTGCTCTCCTGCAGAGGAGACCCTCTGATCATGCTGAGCATCCCAAAAAGGAAGGGAAGGAGTGCAAGCAGCTTTTTCACCTCCAGGGAAATGCAATCACAAATTGATCTCATGTTAATTGATGCTAATGAAAGGGCTCCAGCAGACTCTGAAACAGGCCTGCAGGTAAGGAGGGATGATATCATTTGAATGTTGCTGCTGCTAACAACCAGAAGGATGATACTATGCAATCATCAGTCATGGCAGTACTGTTAAACTTTTGGACACAGGTTAGGAGAAATGAAGCAAGGGCAGGAGAACTCTCCAGCTCTGCCCTACTCACTCGTCCCTCTTCTTTTTGGCAGTTTGATCCCTCTTGTGACCAGGGGCTGTCTCTGTGGGACAGACCAACACATAGTAGGGTACTGAGGTGGTACTGTGGGCATGCAGATCCTCACAGCCCTCTCTCTTGCCCTCTGCCCTCCCAGAACCTCGAGATTCATACATGCAATAGTTCTGCAGTGCTCTGCAATGGAGAGGAAGAAGCCTCAACCCCTTCCCCTGAGCCTCTCCAGGAGCAAAAGAGGACATGCTGCTCTGAAGAAAGGCAGGGCAGGGACAGTCAGAGCAAGATGGGGTCAGGGCTCGTTAAAGGCACAGAACAGACCAAAAAGACAGTACTAATTTTGCCCCAGGGAATGACTCCAGTAATTAGGGACTGACTAGGCTTAGCTCAGTTCCTGGCAAAATAAAGGAAAGCTTGTATGGAATTCAGTCAAGAAAGAACTAAGTGAAAGAATATGATTAATGCCACTGACATAGTTTTATGGTAACTATAAGCAAACTTGCTAAACAAAGCTGATTTTTGTGCTTTGATGAAACTATATATTTGGTTGACAAAGATAACTGCATAGTAATAATATATGTGAAACTGTGTTGGGCATATGAGTCAGTAGTGCACTGCATTTTGAGTCTAAAAATGAACACTGTGCAATATCAATACAGCTTGTGTGAACAGCACCAAGAGGAGGCCAAATGACAAACCTCAAAGAGCCAGTGAGAAGTCCAGGAGAGGCTCATGCAGATTAGGGTAATGCTGGAAGCTGTTTAATCTCCTGATGTAACAATTTAATCTATGATCTAAATGAACATGAAATCACTCTTGCTGGCAGCATGGATTGGCAATGGATAGCAGGACAGAAGACAGTGATGCAGACAGTCATGCAGAGTGATCAGGCATGGTCTGACAGCAAAGGGCTACTTAGTCTTCGAAAGCTGGAAGACGTGAGTGGGAGTAGATGGGGATGTTTTGGCATAGTGGGTGGTGGTGATGAGTCTGAAACATACAAAATCTTAGAGATTTAGTGAAATGAGCTATTCCTGATCCTGAATTAATAAAGGATCTGCCTTGGACAGACAGGCAAGGTCCAGGACACAAGACCTCCATGATCAGGACCTTCCCTGACTCTCTCTTAAGCTTCCTAAGCAACAGTCTTTTCTTCCCCAGTACATCTCCAGCCAGGGCTGTGGAGAGGACACTGCTGCCTGCATCCCACTGCCAAGACATCCTGTACTGTGAACAGCAGTTGAGTAGTTCAAAGCCCACATGCACAGAGAAGAAAGAGCCCTGAGGTTCTGCCTCCCGGTGCCATTTCTTGATTAATATGCTCAGGTCTGCCATAAGAGAAGATTGTGCTGTTGTCTATGGAGTAGGATCACTCTCTTTTTGCAAACTGATACCCTCTTTCCTGCCTGGCAGGGGCAGGTAGCAGCAGGAGAGCGGTTGCCTGGGAACTAGTGCAGCACACCCCAGTGGGAGAAACAGTGGGGTCAAGTGACAGTACCCTTCTCAGGTTTACCTGTTTGTTGGAGGTTTTTTGTTTGGTTGGTTTGGTTTGTTGTTATGGAGTTGCTTTTCTTGTATGAGAATAGTGAGTTCTCACACTTGTGTAACTTTGCTGATGGAGGAGGCACAGGCTTGTGAGGCAGCTGGCACACTAAGCCATCTCATGTCACTACCAGCCAGGAATGTTTCTTTCTCCTCCACATAGTCGTCTTCTGAGCAATTGAATCCAGCACTCAACATGTGAATAGACAAGCCAGCAATGCCTGCTCTGCACTGCACTGGCCCAACACATTTCAGGCCAGCAGCTGATCTGGATGGGTCAAAAATATCTTTTTTTTTTTTACAGAAAAGATGTTTCTTCAGCCAAAAAAAAAATCAGATGAAACAGAAGATGAAACAAAGAGAGAGCATTTGTACATAAGTCTTAGCATAAAACACATTTGTTTCAACAGTTTCCACAGAGCATAAACACACCTGTTTGGGGTCAAGTGCCAAACCCAACTCTCTCAAAGACTGGCTTTTTCTGACTCATCTCAACACTGCTGTTCATCCATTCCTCTTTGTCTAGCTGTGGTTTTCAGCAGTTCAATGTCTTCTTTATTCTCCCTAGACTTAGGAGAAATTAACACTCGCCTGCCTGAAGATATGTGGTTAGATATTCCCCAGTATACTACTGTAATAGCTTTGTGATATTTGAAACAGTATTGCTATATTGTCACTGTTTTCTTCCTATTTGTTTGCCTCTGACATTCTTCTACAGCCTGACAGGAAAATAGCCAACAGGAAAACTGAGATATTGTTGACATTCATAAAAATAACTTGTCTTCTCCAGTGTTTTTCACACACAGATTTTTCTTACTACTTCTGTTACAACCACGGTAAACCATCGGCAAGTGATTTCTGCAGAAAAAAATCAGGAATTTTGGTATGGTGCATCTTTCTGAGGTACATTTAGGTGCTATGCCTTTAGCAAATGTACCCAAACGGCCAAAAGATGCAGATTTTCCAGACTTATAGTGAGCAATGGCACAGCCCTGTCCTGAGGGGTCGGCCTGTGGAGGTCTCAGCAGAGGCATAATGGCTCTGGTGCAAGATCCACCGGATATGTGCCGAGTGTTTCCACCATGGTGTATGTTTGACATAACGCCATCTGTGTACACGTGCATGGTTTGGCCATCCTCAGAACCATCCTGTTATGTCTCCATACACACAGAGAATAAAAAAAACCCCTCAGTGAGCTTCAAAAATGAGTGTCT
Source organism: Scytalopus superciliaris (assembly GCA_013400415.1). Classification (NCBI taxonomy): domain Eukaryota; kingdom Metazoa; phylum Chordata; class Aves; order Passeriformes; family Rhinocryptidae; genus Scytalopus; species Scytalopus superciliaris. The sequence continues at coordinate 435,993 of VXBX01007801.1, forward strand.
AGAAGAGGAAGGGCTGAAGCATCACTCCCTGACCATAAGCAACAATTGTCTTATTAATGTGGTCTTGCTTGTTTCTGTCTCTCTAGAAGCGTACTCTGAGGAATGTTTCAGTTTCTCCATATCTATCCTCTTGGTCATCTGATATTCCAAAGGTTTGCAATGTAAGTCTGCTTTTCTTTATGTGAGCTGTTGTTAGGCTACTTGTGAAAGCATGACAATTGCCCTAAGAGGTGAATTACCAAAACATGCCAAATGACAGCCCTCTTCCCCATAAGCTTTTTGTGTGTGGCTTTTCTTTCCCTTCCTGCAGTTGCTGCATTCATCCTTCCTCCTGTGGGCACTGAGGAACTGATTACACTGATACAATTCCACTGAATTTGAGGAGAATACCTTCAAATTACATTGGTAAGACACCCTTCTATCCTATAGTTGTATTTAAAGATGTAAAATCAGTGCAACTGTCAGAAGCTATGAACTATACAGGCAGGACTCATTAGACCTTAGGGGACCTTGCAGATCTTCTGTAACTTGCCTGAAGGCACCCAAGTTTAGCCTCCTGAGACACCAACATTTTATCTCTGGCTCTGACTACATCTAATTTTTTCTCTAGTTGATGCAGACTTTTTGCCTTCTATCTTCCTCCTCCTTCTCTTTGTATCGTCCTTTCTTTCCCTCATTGTTGCTTTTGCTCTTCAGCTGCATGTTGTAATAAAGTGTGCTTTTTTTCCAAAGCATTTCTGCATGAGGCTGTAGTAGAGCTAAGGCTGTGGTGAAAGGAAGGAGACCAAAAATGTATCAAGTGGTACACTGGTGGGTAATTTAAAAAATAGCGTGTCTTGTGTTAGTCAAACAATAGAGTATTTGATAAACTATCTGCAGCTGAGAGGATCATTTTCAAAGAGCTGTCCACCTGCAGCACAAAATCCAAGGATAAAAGGTAAGTGTCAGATTGAACCAAGGATTCTTGCCACACCTATTCTTTCTTTGGGGTGGAGGTGAGCATGCAAGAGCTAGGGAGTAGGACATTTGATCAGATTTTTTTATTGCGGCAAGGAACAGCAAAATGGAAAAGGAGGGATAGGGATGGAAAAAATTGATAATTGTTTCCTTGGCAACTGAAACCGTGGAGCCTCATGCAAGAATCCCTGAGAAAAATCCTAGATGATCATAATGGTCGCTTCTGCCTTCAGACTGTTCCAGGCTAAGCTTACACATCACAGTGTGGTGCTGCATAAAGGGATCGAGTTAGTGCTAAATGGAAACCAGAAGCTGTAGGGTTGTAAGAAATCCTTGGGAAGAAGAGAAGCACTATTGTCTCCCTTTCATAAAACAGGGAACATTTTACAGTGCAAAGGATGAAAATATTGAATAACATGGCAAAGATTATTAAAAATATCTTTTGCAGAACAGGACAGGGACATTACAGGTTTCTGCCTCTCTCTCACATCACTGCAATGGAAACATAACCCCCCTCAACTGAGACTGCACTGAGGATGTCCAAGGAATTACAGAAGGGCTAAGGGAGCAGAAGGCAGGTGAAGTGGCTGCTGTTTAATGAATGCTGTTTGCCCACCACATACTTCAGTGCTTCACAGGGGCTGCCAGCACAAAAGGGTCCCAGTTCTGCACAGTGCTCAGCTGCAACAGCAGTGAATCTTCATTAGTGGATTTAAATGCAAGAACTAGGGCACATATATGAATATTAATGAAAGAAAGATTGACTAACTTCATGCTATTAAAAGATTTCTAGTCTCAAAGAGTAGGTGGAGCCTTTTGAAAAATGTATAATGAAATACAATATGTGATACACAAGAAGCTCTAAGAATGTTGATTTTGATCTCTTCCAATTTTCTGTTTATATAGTGCTTTGCAAGTGGGAAATGGAAAGATGCCTTCCTTTGAACAGTTTTGTTTTTTCTCCTCTGTGTCCCATGTATAGGTGTTTATTAATACAGAATTTCAGGGCTGTGCATTCTGGGGAGCCACTTGGCAGTGGGCAGCTAGTATTGATTTCTGCTCCAAAAATAGAGCATCAAATGCTTGTGTATATATAGATATATGTGTGCATGTATATATATGCATGTATATATATAAAAATGCGTGTGTGTGTGTGTGTGTGTATATATGTATAAAATGGGTGTTGCAAAAGTGTAAAAGACAGAGCAAGGTTAAATCAGAATAGTAATTAATAACCTTGCCAGTTCCAAGGCAAACTTCTGTGCCGGCAGTGCACGTAACAAATAAATGCTGGAAAGTGTGTTATAGAGCTCCATGCCTGTGAAAGGCATTCCCAACCAAGAGGCTGGTGCATTACTACACATTCACTAGAAACCAGAGATTCAAGGCAGCAGAATTTCCAGACAGTCATGTGAGAATGAAGTGCTACAGCACCAAGGCAGCCAGTCCACTTATTTCTGTCTGTTCGTGATGTTAAATAATTGCTGAGGCCTGCATCACCATCAGTTACTTCTCAGAGTGACTTAATGATAGGAATGCAGCTTTGTGAGTGATTCCCTGTGGAAGTGAGTGGAGATGTTACACGTGTCTGTCTGATGCTCTGCAAGGAGCAAGCAACTGTGGCAGTTCTAACAAAGCAGATGAAGAAAATTAAGGGATCCTTAGAGAGCAAATATATATTTTTTTTAATTCTTTGGTGTCTGTGATGGAGGTGGCTGGCATAGAGCACAAAATGAAATTTGTTTTCCCCAAGACATTCTTCTTGGGGATTAACAGTAATTTCGCAAATAAAATACTGTGTAAGTGAAGTGCCAGAATGGCCATGTTTGCAGGCTCACTGAGAAAGGACTACTATAGAGCATGCCAGCCAAAATAAGATGGGAGAATCCTGCCTCACTCTCTGAATTATTCCATAAAGATAATTAGTAATGGGGTATCCATAAAGATAATTAGTAATGGGGTACCTATGTGTGTTTATCTGGGTGTGTGACTATATAATTAGTCTATAAAAAGAGAAATGTAAAGGTAAAAGCAGTGTGTTTTTTCTGTATTATTCTCCTGTTTAAAATCTTACTCTTTTTTTTTTTTCCTGCCTTCCTCTGCTTATTTTTCCACCCTTTAATATCCAAAATATCATGTCTCCAGTTCCTCTTCTTTGATGAAGGTCATTTGGAGACCTGAATAATTATGTCAGATAAATATGCGTAGCTTTTATAAGGAAGAGAAATTTCACTGCCTGGAGAGGCAGATGTTTCTATAGCGCAAAAAAAAAAAAAAAAGATGGAAGACATTTAAGGCAGCAAAAATGAAAAAGGAATTTAATTTTGCTGTTTTGATTTATTGGTATTCAAAATGTGACATCAAGGTTGAGATGGATTTCATGTAACATTACTGATCTACAAGGAAAGCCCTAGCTATCGAAGCCTTCCTCTATAGACAAAGGAGAGAGCCAGGCAAGGCCGGAGCCTGATGTCAGCCCTATCTTATAATAAAATTAATATTATTTCTTTGCATTCACAACAAAGGAATTGAGCTCAGAGACTGAGTTTCTAAGAAATGTATGCATGTATCTTCAGTTAAAAAGGATCTATTACATCTGTCCTGGCTGAGTTGAGGAATGCAAGTTCTCTCCAAAGTAGATGTAAGAATGGTCCCCTCCTACCCAAAAGGAGGTCTGTAATCAATCAAGGATACAGTGAATTGAGCACAAACGAGGAAATGCAGGATAGGTATTTCAGAGGAACAGGAAGAGAGAGATGTACTAGAGCAGAAGTCAAACTTTCCAAAGCTTCAAGGAAGTGTATTCCACGGTATGATGTTATCCACATTTTTCAAGATGTACATTTTCCTTCCAGAAAGGCAGGTCAGTTGGCTAGTTTAATTCTTTAGCTTGATTTGGGGAACACAGCACATTGAGTCTTATAAGTCTCAGCTTCTTTGGTCTTTTTCTTCCAGTCCTAGATACTGGAGTCACATGATTTAGTAAAAACTTGGATTGTACTTAAAAAGGAAAAAACTGTGTTAGCTATGTTATATATGTAAGGAAAAAAGGATGTAATTCTCTGTATGGTCTTCTTTTCTTCCCCTTTCCCTATGTATTCATAAAGCCACACTTTGCCCCATATGTGCAGCTCAGGAGACATTTAGAGGTACAATTACGGTGCAAACATCACTGGGTGATTACCACAAAAACACAACAAACCACTCTAGCTAAAGTATATGTATTGCAGGCCTGTGATGTTAAAATCAGATTTCCTTAAAGTGCCTTTTGTTGCAGACAATGAAAACAGCCTGCATGGCCAAAGACCACTGAAAATAAGTTGTAAAGAAAGGATCCATTTTTTACAATAGCAGCATTTCATCTGATGTGCAAACCTTTGTTCATAATTGAAAGTTAGATAGCCAAGGGAACTCGTAGGATTAGGTTATGGGAATTCAACTGAACAATGTTTTGCATTCAGATAATTGCATGAAATTGGGCTATTAGTGTAAGTTTTGCAAATTGCAATAACATAAAACAAAGTAAAATATTCCCAGTGTACACATTCAACTAATGTGCTAAAAGGGAACCCCAACTGGTTTCAGACAGCAGAGAGAACTTCCATTAACTCTTCAGAGCTGTGTCCAGATATTGTTTTCAGCCTCACAAGTTCCTCAAATGGACTTTCAAAAGGAAACTCTTTTTATCAAACAGTAAGTAAATAAACATAATTTAATAGTGAACTTGTGGTTTTCACTGGCAGGGACACTACTAACATGTCCTTTATCTGACCTTAATTTAATGTTGCATAAAATATCACTGAAAAGAACTGGAGAAGGAAAGAGTTTCGTCTCAAATTGCAGCTGCTCGCTCCAGTAGCTCTCCTGGACTAAACGTCAGCAGCAGCTGCAGCTCGTGCCTTTTTAACTTATTCCATGGGACAGGATTGTTCTGTCCTGTGGCTTTCCCGTAGCTAAGCAGGAAAGTTATCAAGAGAGGTGTCCCACATACTCCTTTGTCTTAACTTCTTGGTCTTTACTTTTTGCCCTGCATTCACTCTTGGAACTCAACCTCAGTATTTAGAACGAACATTTGCAGAGCTCAGTTTTAGAGGCAGCTTTTGACAATGCAGCTCCACCCCAGTAAAGTCATCAGAGCAGATGAATACTGGCCCAACACGGACTCAGGCTAATTATTCCACTGCTTTGACCTCAGTCTGGGTAATGCCTGCTGCTGTGGCACCTGAGAAGGAAGACTGCAGTTAGTGATGCTTTTATCTTTATTGAAGACTTGGCTGCTCAGGAGCATGTGCCAGCCACATGACTCGCTGGGCTGCTGAGGCAAATGCCCATGTCACTAAATGCTTCTGTGGGGTTCAGAGACAATTGCACATTTGCCTGTGTCTTCCCTCCCAGTTTTGAAGGAAGGGAGATAATTTTAATGATTTCTGTGATAAACGTAGAATATTATAATAACAAATAACGAATTAATGTATCTGTGTCAGTAATTCAATCTTGTTCCCAATGTTTTTCAGCTTAAAATCCATATCAGAATACAGAAGAAAACACCACATCAGCAACTTGTAACAAATGTTAAACGTAAAAGACAGCTGATGTGTGAATAAGAGGTACCTTAGTAACACCACAGCTTTCAGTTAATTTCTCTGTCACGGAATTTAGCAGCAGAGTAAGCCTTTCATGGCATTTCATATTGTTCCCTGGATTCTGCCCAGACTATGTGAGCCTTAAAATTCCAAAGGAAGAGGGTTTTGTCCCTGTTCTTGGAGGGTGATTTCCATGCTGGTGTATCCCTCTGCCAAAAATTTTACCTGGAGGTTCTGACTCAGGTTTGCCTTTTTCTGGGTTAAATTATTTCTCTTTCAAACGTTGTCTTTAACAAACTCTTTCTTTTTCTTGGTAATTAAGGCTTTCCAAGTGTTTTATGCCTCTCTATTATGTCTGCCTGTCACAAGTCTGTACAATAGTCTTTTAAAGTTTACTTAGGGCACAGCTGCACAGTGACACGCTATCGTGCAAATATCCCTGAGGCAAAGCTGAACAAGCTGGCTCCTAAACTGAGATTTGTACTCTTGTTTAATAGAGACAGACAAGGACCATCTTTCCTGGCTTGCTTTGCTCTTTGTCTGTTGAATTTGTTACAAAGGAGTCCTGGTTTGCAGGCAGGGTTTGTAAGCTCTACTTTTGGAAAAGAAAAAAGTGATGGAAGCAACAAGGAGTTGCACATCCCTCTGACTAAATTGTTTAATGCTAAACAAGGGTGTTTGGTGGGGAACAGTGCTGGATGAAGCAAATAATGTGAAACATGGTTTAGGAATCATGGAATTTGGGCCTCAAGTATACTAATATAAAGTAAGTTTCTTGCTTTACAAAGGTTTGGATGGTGACATTTCACTGAAAGATGGGGAAGCAACATGGGGAGAAAAGGTCTTTAGGGTGACATAAAGGCAGGAAGTCTGCAGGAAGATGAATGTGAATAAAGAAAGAAGAGTAGAGGACAGAAGTATAGGTATTTTGTGGCAGCTATTGAATGGGAGGGAGCCTGGGGTTGTAACTTCTAGAGGGAGCAGAAACCATTAGCAGTAGGAAACCAAAGCAGATTTGAGGGAAGGGAAAAGGGCTGTTAAAGGATTCTCTCAGGAAGATCAAGCTACTAGCATGTCAGCAGGAGCAAAAGCTCACTAGAGGGGAATGTTATGGACAAGGTTTTGAAAGTGTTCCTTCCAGCTGTTCCTGCTAAAATCTGGCAAAGCATCTACTGATTGCCTGATCGAGTTATTCTCTCCAAAAAACACTGATTCTTGACTCTGGCAAAACTTACTGGTCTCTCTTGTTCATTATATAAATTAGGATAGTATTTGAGTAATCTTTGGTATAAACTATATCTGGGCCAGACAGGAGGAAGCCTTATCTTTTTATATGAAGTCCAAAGGGTTTCTGGAATGGGATGGGAGATGTACCTTGAATTATGAAGTGATGACTAGAGACAGATGTGGGGAAAGATTTTGCAAGGTCTGAGTATTTTTGGAAGTATTTATTGACATTGCATAAAGTGGCAGGAAAGTTCTTTGATTCTCTTTTGTGGGAGGAGTTTAAGGGATGTATGTGTAAGTGACCTTTTCAGTAAGCACTCTAAGATGAGGTTACCAAGGATATTTTATAGTAAATTACTTTTCTTAAGTTTCAAAATTACAACAGACAAGATCTGGCTTGCTCTTTTTTGTGTGGGTCATTCCATAACATAGAGAAACAATCTAATTGCTGCTATGAGCAATGTTATAACATTATTATAGCAATGTTTTTTAATATGGTAAGTTAACTAAGTAGAGATTGATTTATTTTCAGTTGCTCAGTGAGTAAGAATGCAGGATAGTTTGATAGAGCAAAATATGTCTGTGGTGCCATAATTTCTGAATATGGTATGTCTATGTGTTATAAAATGATAGGTCATAAACAAAATGGAGTAGTTAAGGTCAAGATTGTTTGCAGATATGGAGAAAAAAAGACCAGTGGTTCAGAGATCTACAGGCCTCTTAACTGGAGGAACACTAAGCCCATTTATTCTAACATTGCCATAGAAGAACTGAAGAGACAGGAATTTGAGGTAAAAGGTTTTGGCAGGTGGTGAAAGTAAAGCAATCAGAGTAACCATTCTTAGGAAGAGTAGTAGGAAGCTGTATATCAGAGACCTTTGTTTCAGACCCAATGCCAAAGGTCCAGGAACTTGATTAAATAGACAGCCTGAGATACTTGCAAGGAGATGATAAGCCTTTCAGCAAAACAGAGATGCACTTGGGAAATACCTCCAATGTATATCAGTGAAATCTGTAGTGGAAAATAGGGAAGAAAAAGACTATATCTCAGAGTCAGGATTGAAAACACAGCATACATGCATCTCTGTCTTTTTACATAGGGACAATCTGGTACTTGCATGGGCATTTCTGGTGCCAGTTCCCAATATTGCTTCTTACACAGTTACAACATGAGACCATACAGCACTATCTTGTTAAACTCACAAATACAAAAATGGATAACCTAATGAAGTTTGGAGTTTTTTTCCCTTTAAATTTTTAACCTAGAAAACATAGTTTCTAGTACCTTCCTTTGACTTCCTAGAACAAAACCAATCTGTTTTGTTAGCTGGCTTCTGAAGTTGACATTTTTCTTTTCGGATGCCAGCAGCTTTTGCTACTGTACTTCATCAGATAGGAGCAGGGCAGGAGTAACTTGGAGCACAGATTTGCATGAAGCAAAGTTTAAGAGTTCAGAAATAGAACAGAAGAGCACAATAAGACTGAGCTGTATTGTTCTGTAAGTGGTTTGTGTCATTTTTATGTCACATACCATGCAACTTTCCATAGCACATAACTTTGCAGAAAGTAAAACTTTAATGAAAAAAAGCACTTTGTGCTCCCTTAGACACAAGTGTTGGTAAGAAAACTAGTTGTCTGAGAGCACTGGGAATAGCCCAATAAACTGTCTGAAGGTCTTCAAAAAACCAGGCTAGAACACTGCCCTCAAACATTTTTTTCAATGAGTGGTTCACCCAATTGAAAACATTCACAAAAATATATTTCTTCACAAATTTCAACAGCAGCAAAAGAGCAGGAGAACAAAAGGTTGTTTTTTTAACACAAATATTATTCGCAGAAGGAAAATATATCAGCAGTATCTCTAGTCACTGAGTTCCAAACTAGCAATAACTGAAAGTTAAATTACTGAGCAGTTGTCTGGATCCATTGTAAATAATGATGGTTTCTGATTCACTCCAGTTTCTCTGAACCACGGTTCTGATATGCAGTTTTGAGAATCTCGTTTCTGGATATGGGTGTTACCTTTGCCACAAAGAGCAAGGTGATTGGAAAGTACTTAAGGGTTGGCTAGAGGGTCTAATTTCACACTTTTCATTGTGTCAAAACCTGGGCAACTAGAAGAAGTGAGCATTTCCATGAAGAGCCTTCTGAGGACGCTCTTGTTTCTGTCATTGCAGTGTGGGTGCATGTTTCCACTGCTGAGATTCCAGCTTCCAAACGCCCCTCCGTGTGTGTTCATTTGTGAGGTTCCTATCTAAAATGTTGTGGGATTTTCTTTTCCCCTCTTACATCCTTTCACAAAGCAAACTCTCCATTTCCAGGTGAAGCCTGTCATCATCAATCCAATCATACTTTGCACAGCCTTTGATTTTTTTGCATCCTCAGCCTTGACCCAGTAATAAATCAGAGTAGCCGTCACTGTAGTGGAAAGGTCAGTAATGTCAACAGCTTCCTGGTCTATGTGCAATGGGAAGTCATTCAACAGTAAGTAAATAACACTTGCAAGTCACACTGTTAGAAAAGATTACTTCTATTCTCCCCTTAAGCAGGATGTCTCATATCTTACCGTGGATTGCAGCAGGATACCATAGGGAAGAGAATTTCTTACCCTCCACATCAGTTACTTCTTGTAATGAAATCTTTTGCAAGCTGCAGAGTAGAACTTAGTTAAAATTATAGCTAGTTTTGCTTTATGAATTTGCAAGATTCCAGGATTTCTGGCCTGTACTAATGTCCTAGCAAAATCTGACATATTTTTTCAGATTTCTGTTTTAGTGGAATCTAAAGCCTTCCATAGATCTTTATGGGTTTTATTTGTTTTGTTTATATTGATGTAATTAGCTGTCATTCTTAAGATACTTGCTAGAACCAGGTAAGGTGTTTGGGGGGGGGTTTGCTATTCCAAAGGGAAAGGAAAAACAACCTCCACCACAAATCCCAGTATGTCATCTGGCCAAGGAATATCTGTGTGAAGTTCTTGCTGGTTATTCTGTAGCACCTTTTATCTACATCTGTAACAGGTGAAAAGGAACAGAGAGAGAAGGTGGTGAGGATGCTCTGACACAGCCTGAAGAAGTCCTGAGGAATGCACAAACAGAAGTACAGGCTTGAAGCTGTAACCAAAATAATGTGTCCTTTGTTACAATTCCTGCTGTACAGAGGAAAATAGGACTTTCTTGTAAAGGAGAAGTACACCGAAGAAATAGCTGAAGGCTACATAAGGGAAGATGGAGAAAAACCCTGTAGTTGGTCTTAGACTGGTGGGAGCCAGCTACCACAAAGATAATTCATATGGATAACTCCTACTCTGGCTCAAGACTAATGGGTGAAGTAAATGTCAGTCAGATTGACACAAACAAACGTGGACTAGGAGGACAGCAAAAAATTTGAATAAAATGATGAACAGTACAAAGATACTAAAATTAATGTAATTACTAAGAGGAGTAGGAGCTACAACTGCAAAAGCATTGCCCCTGTGTATGGCTCTAGAGAAAGAGGAGACTAAGCAGGACAGAGGATCACAGGAGATTAGGGGAATTCTGTCACACCTTCTGGGAAACAGCGGACCAAACCAGAGGGTGAGCTGTAGCATAACAGGTAGCTGCCTTACAGCTCCTCTTTCAATGTCTGTTGTTATTTAACAACAGAACTTTAATTCGGAGGTGTCTGGTAGAACGTGTGAAATTGGAAGGGAATAGAGACTATGTGATTGAATGTGACAGTTCTTAAATTGGCCCTGGAAGTGGGGAAGTAACATAAATACCAGTTTAGTCTCAAAAGACACAGAAACTGGGGAACAAGAACCCAAACACAAGACACGATTATTTTCGTGAACTGTACTCTGGGAACTGGAGCAGGAAATCGTGTTAGCTGAGACAGTGAATGAGTTAGCAGTTAGGGTGTATTTCATTATGGATAACATCTCGGAAATGTGAGAGAAGTTGTCTCACACTTTAGTCTGGGAAGTTACCTTTGGATCTTGGTGAAACAAATTATCTACAGGCAATCTGAAAAGTACTACAGCCAGCCTTACATGCTCTGTTACTAAAGACACTGTTAGGATGATGAAATGTATCTTTCAGTGAAGATGATGGGGTCTGAAACATGTTTTCTAATTGAGTATTTCAAAAGTCTTAAGTGCTACTGATTCTGAAGCGGGGACGGATTCCTGTGATGGATTCCTCTTCACTTCCTAAATACTTCTGAAGGCTAGCTTATTAGAAGAAAACCACATTTTGCAAACAGAAGGAGTATGTGACTGCACACTCCAATGCCAAACATACATGCACACTGCTGCTTCTGATGAAGGTGGGGGTTTTTAAGCTTTTGGTGGCTATTGCTTAGCCTGCACTGCGGATCTGCAGAAGAAGTTGGGAGGGGCAAGAGAAATTGAGAGAGATGGTAGCACAGAAGTACCTGACATGGTGTGTATCCACAAATGGCAGGGAGGTAATTTTTAAAAAAGTAGCACTAGAGTGCTCTTTTGAGGCAAGCTGTTTTCAGGGACTAGCAAAGAAAAAAAATCATGTCCTAATGGGTTCTGGTTTAAGTAAATTAAAAGGAATATCAAAGACACTCTTCTCTCTATCAGCAATTTAATGTAGCAGAAACAATCCTCAGGCCTTGAATTTTTTTATTTTTTTTTTTTTTTTTTTTTTTTTTTTTTTTTTTTTTTTTTTTATTTGCCCAGAAAAAAAAAAAAAAAAAAAAAGGTCCCTTATGCAAGTTTTTCTGCATTCAGTTTTCTATCAGATGTTTCAAAAACTATGGGGTGGGGTTCTTTTTTCCTACTGTGGTCTTCTTTTTGCAATGTTCAACATCTTTGCATGGGATTTTTAAGCTCAGATTTTTTTGTTTAGCTTTAAGATATAGGTTGTAAACCCCATGAAATGTTCTGTAAAACATCTCTCCACTGTACAAAATGAAAGAAAATTATGTCATACTGACTGAGACTTTTAGAATGAATGTATAGATCTTGTGCTAGAAGGCCTGAAATACTCATCATAGAGACTGTGTTTGATAAAAGAGAGGGTAGCTGTGGACTTCTTAACCCTGAAAATGTCTAACCTAAAACCAGCTGGTTTTTTTGAGATTTCATGCCCTCCCCTTACTCGCTGTGTCTATATTGAGCCACATTTTCAGCTGATGTGATTTCAGCTTTGCTTATTTCCATTGCCAAGGATTGGCCATGCTTTATCTCCTTTGCTGTTTGAGTGATATTATGTTGTGATGTTCATTGCGTGATATGAAGCTAAAACTTTTTGCTTTATTTCTGTATGTCAGCAAAATGAATCTTTCACCCTTTCCATCCCTCTCTGGGAGTGAGTTGTTTCTGTTGCAACCGATGTACGCTGAGAAAAGCATTAGGAAGTCGCCTGATGAACTGATAGCCTGTTTAATTGTGAGTGCAGCTGGAAACTACGTGAGCCCAGCTCTAAATTGTGTTGGGACATTTTCCCAGCTGTCACTGGTCCTCCTTGGAGACTGTGTGCCTTGGCAGCCAAAAGGGCCACTGGTATCCTGGGCTGCATCCAGCACAGCATCTCTGGCCCAGTCAAGGGAGGTGATTGTCCTGCTCTGTTCTGTGCTGGTGCAGCTTCACCTTGTGCACTGTGTGCAGTTTTGGGCAACACAATGTAAGACGGATGTAAAGCTATTTGAAACGGTCCAAAGAAGGGCTGTGAAGGTGGTGTAGGACCTAGAGGGGAAGCCTTGTGAGGAGCAGTCAAAGTCATTTGGCTTGTTTAGCCTGGAGAAGAGGAGACTGAGGAGAGACCTCACTGTGGTCTACACCTTCCTCAGGAGGGGAAGCACAGGGGCAGGCATTGATTTCTCTCTGGTGACCAGTGACAGGACTCAAGCAAACAGCATGAAGTTGTGTCAAGGGAGGCTTGCTGGATATTAGGGAAGGATTCTTTCCCCAGAGGGTGGTTGGGCACTGGAACAGGCTCCCCAGGGAAGTGGTCACAGCACCGAGCCTGACAGAGTTTGGACAAGGCTCTCAGGCACATGGTGTGATTCTTGGGGTTTCCTATGTAGGGCCAGGAGTTGGACTTGGATGACTTTATGGATCCCTCCCAGCTCAGGATATTTTATGGTGCTATGACTGCTGGACTCAGCCGCGCTCCTGTCTTTGTGCCCGATATCCCCCAGAGCAACGCTAATGCTGGGTGGATGTCCTGACACGGAGCTGTGCCCTCATAGCTGTGCCATCTCCTCCCGCTGGGCGCTTTGTCACTGTTCCAGCCTCCAAACTCCGGGCACGGCGTGTGGGAGCACCGCCGGCACCATTCCGCCTGCCCCGAGCGCTGCGGGACGGCA
>VXBX01007801.1:449404-583772 GCA_013400415.1 Scytalopus superciliaris
CCGGGAGAGGCGCGCATTGTTCGCAGGCAGAGCGGGCTCGGGGGGCCGGCACCGGTGTGGGGAGCGGGGCCCGGCGCTTGGGCCCGGCGGGGTGCCCCGTGCCAGCCCGAGGCGTGTGCCCGCGGCCGGGAAGCACCTGCGGGGCAGCCCGGCCCCCCTTCGAGCGGGGCAGCACCGGAGCCCCTCGGCACGCACAATGCGACTTTGCAGGCACCGCCGCGGTGTGCGGAGACAGCGGTTCGGGCTCCAGAGGGTGGTGTATTCAAGTGGGTATTTCGGAAAAGCCATGAAGCAGTGACCCCCTTTTTTTCCCCTCTCTTCTTTCCTCTAGTGGCTCTGGATATCAAAATTAGTCTGTAGTTAAGCAGGCAGTTTAATCACAAAAATGTCTCATTTGGTTCTGCTCCCATAGCACTTCTTGGTTCATTTTTAATTCTTTTTTTTAAAATTTGAAATAACTACCATTTTGTAGAAAGGTACAATTTTGCTGTGACTATAGCTTTTCTTTTTGTTAGATAACAGGTATAAAGTAATACATTTTTATCAGTATCAGTAAGTTGTTGATAAGTGGTAAGAAGTGATAAGACCCTGCATTAACCTGCTTCATTAAGTGAACCGACTAGTGTTGACTCTTTTATTTAAACACAAGAATTGTGGTGATTATTGTTGAGTGCTTAAGAACCCTTAGTGTTATAAAACATGCTTATCTCTTTAATAATGCTTTATTTCACTTCAGAAAGCAGTTTGGTTTTGGTGGTTGCTAGTTAGGGTTTCAGGGAAGCTGAGCTCTCCTCCAGCTCCCTTTGTAGCCAGCAAGAGATGTTTCATTCCAGCCTACACAAAAATTGATAATTTCTAGTAAACTTAAGTCATTCTTTTTCTGAAATAGTACAGGCTTTGCATACAAATAGGAGGCAGAGCCGGTGGTTTCATAAGTTGGAGAGTTGCTTGGGTTTTTTCCCCCCTTTAATAGAATGGCTGGCTTTCTTCTGTATTTTTATAGTAAGTCAGTGAAGGCTTTTGTTTAATTGATTTTGTAATACATTGTAGCTCTTAATTAAACACTGCTGTGAATTTCTGTAAATATTTCTATGGTTATGCGTTCTTGTATAACTTAAAAACAGCAGTAGAAATATTATGTAACTCAGCCAGTGTTTGGGCTACTGGAAGAGAGCACTCAGAGACAACAGATACTGCCCAAAGCAGTGCTTTCCTGCTTGTTCTAGGGCAGGAGCCTTTAAGCTGTTTTGATTTGAGAGTCCTCTACATTTACTCTTTCCATGGGGCATATGAATCATGTGCAGTGAAGTTGAGGATACTAAGGGTAAACTTGCTCTTCGGAGGATGCTTTTCATAGGCATCTTAGAAAGGGTCTACTCATTGCAGAGATTTAAAGTCCACAGGTTATGGAGAATAAGGATGTCTTGTTCCTTTTGGTGAAGGTGGAATGCTTTGTTAGAAAGCATGATAGAAGTCTGATTTCTCTGTTAGGGGCCCATTATGTTTAGAAAATTCAAACATCGTCTTTATCCTAATCTTTTCTTTAGCCTTGAAATGTTTTGATGGTGTAATGGGTGGTGTGAAACAGAAGAGCTGTGTACTGACCATATGCAGCACGCTTGGACAGCATTCACTTAACTGATCAACAGATTTACAACTCTTGTGTATCTCTCTAGGGTGCAGTTCATTTGCTTTTCCTTGCCATTTGGCCTTGAGCAGTCTAGGAACAGCAAGAGTAAACTCTTACAGGTCTGAGTTATGCAGAGGAGGCACACAGTAAGAGTGGAGTGGCCACTTGCTTGCAGTTGAAATAGCAAAGTCAACATCCATACTTAAGAAAATTGAATAGTTAATCAACTCAGGTTTTGGAATGCTTGATCCAGCTCCCACTAAAGTCACATGTCACTGAGTCAGGGCTTCAGCTTCCACAGCTAAACAGATGCTGAACTCTTAATATGTGGTTGGACAGCCAATGTGCTAAAGGCAAGTACGCATTTGAACACCTCTGTGAAGCAGGGCTTTGGCCAGGTTCTGTGAATGTCTTGCTGCTCAGCCCAGGCTGTGTTTTTGCTTTTGTTCCATTGCACAATCTGTGCAACTCTGGCACTGACAATCAAGAGGGTTTATCTTGTCTCACTGCACTGCTTTAATGAGAGGGAGAAGAGCTGTATGTTGGACTCTGAAAAGACTGCAGTGAATCTCCTCAGAGACTCAAGGACCAAAGACAAGTTGTGGAGGTCAGACAAGGAACCAGATGTAGCTGCCTTATGGGACAGTTGCAGAATATTGTTTATTCAAGTTAATTGCATGAGTCCGCTGCAGACACTTGAGTTGGCATCATGTCTCTTGTGGCCTGTTCAGCTTGTCAAGCTTGCTTCCAGTTCATTTTCACAGAAGACCCATATGGTTGGAGGATTCTCTTTAAGACTGCTTTCTATGCTGTGCTTGCTTTATTTATGTCAGCCTCGTGTCTACAAGCTACACTTGTAGTCTTGCCAGAGGAAATGTGTTTTTTGTTTGCATCTTCTTTCAAGAAGTTAGAATGCTAAACAAGCTAGTGGACAGTGCAGCTTTTTGTTCAGTTGTATCTGTTTTGTGAGTGACATTTGTTTTCTGTGAAGCAAGGTCTTAGCCTTCTTAGGCAGAGCTGGGACTTGAAATACAGCATGCCTTTAGCAAAGTAGACTTTAACAGCTTTGACCTACCTTGGGTAATAGATTTCAGGAACTGGACACATTAAAGAGCAGTGATTCTTGCTGCAGCACAAATCTTTTCCAAGAAATCTTAGGAAGCCAATGATCATGGTAAATGGCAGGTTCTGACATCCCAGTTCTTACTTGTCAGTTCAGAATACGTGTGTGTGTGTGTGTGTGTGGGAGTCGCTTGGGAGAGAAGTGAAGCAGAATAGACTTCTTAATAATACAGTCTCACTTCAGCTGTGGGAGATACGGTTTTCCTTAATTTGAAAGTAAATCTGTTTGTGGCTGATGTCCTAAACTACCAGTGAGTCTCCAGCCTTGCCCATTGTGGCATAGAGTATGAATAACTCTAGTTGCATAAGAGTTATTATGGATGATGTCCTTAACTACCAGTGTGTCTCCAGCCTGGCCCATTGTGGCATACAGCATGGTTAACACTAATTGCGTAAGAGTTATTAAATACAGTATGTCCTGGGAACCTATGTATAAGTAAAAAGCCTTAAGGAAATAGTTGTCCTTAAGTTTTGTTATGTAATCCTGTAGTTAAGTCAAATGGTAGCATTAAATAAACAATGCAGACTTAATTTCTATTTTGCCTCCTGTATAAGAATCACACTTTCATGGAGTCCTTTTCAGTATGGACAGTGTTTTCACTCTGGAGTTACATGATATGATGCCTTTTTTAAAGCCTTGAAAATTCGTATATCTCTATGCTTTTCTTTAGTGTTTGCTAAACACATGTGAGCTCAATAACAAATTTGATTGACACTCCCTATATGTACTGTATTTTCAGCTGTTGATGTTACTGGAGACAGCTGTTTTGGAAGACTAAGGAAAACCTTTCATAAGAGCAGTGCATTAGTGGTGGTTTTTTTCAAACATATGAGCTGGGAAAAAAAGATAAAACTGACTATTGGTACTTACATCCCTGACTCGTTGGTGTAATTAATTGTATATGAAATGCCCGGAATAAATACTGGAAAATGATAAACTGGCCTGATTGTGCTAGCTGTTACTAAAGCTCTAAGATGTTATGTGTCTGAGAAGTATTTCTGCTTTGCAGTGGCATTGAGAACAAACTTTATAATTTCAATTGAAATTTTATAAAGTGTGCATTTTGCTATGGGCTGAAGCTTTTTTTTTCTTTGCAAAATGTCAGTTGAAAGAGTTCAGCTACTTCTGATTCTGAAGCAAGAGGAAAACAATTGTTTCTGCTTTGAGTACTGCCAGTTTCTTTTCTGAAAAACTTTAATACCCTTATGCTTTGGAGCATGCAGTTAAACTTTGGCTGATTGTGTCTGCTCTGAAGGGGATGTTTTATCCACTGCTGCTTTGAAAGAGATTTTTTTCAAAAGCTTGGAACAGCTGAATTTAGGCAGACATGGCTGTGAAAATGATGATACCTTTTTTTGGTCTGCTAAAATTTGAGTACAGCCTATTCTCATGGGATCTCACCTACCTATTAATACTGACCAGACAGTGCCACATGGGCAGAGGTACTCAGCATACATCCCATAGCCCAACATGTTACACGAAAGGTTGGACTTAACTGTGCAAGTTTATCTAAACCGCTCCAAAAGTGGGACTCGATTGAGCTTCAGGACTGAGAACTGGCATTGCATTTGAGGATGTCTCTGCTATGTATTGGAGTTCTTTACTTTCTTTAGGGGAAGCCAGGCATCTGCCTCCTGGTGTGGTGTGGTGGTACTTGATTGCGTTAGGCCCAAGAGGGTAAAGAGAAGGCTTTAAAGGAGCCAGCATGGCACTCAGGTTGAGTTTAGAGTAAGAGTCTAAGGTAGGAGAAGGGTCTATGAATTTTCCCAGTCACTGTTCGTGCTCATTGATGAGATATGTTCAGAAACCTGGAAGTTGTAGGAGCAGAGACAAATTGCAAGAGGGTTTATGAGATGAAAGAAACTGGAACTGGCAGGTCACAAAGACTAGGAGGAAAGACATTAGGTCAGGAGTGGAAAAATAGATCTGTGGATGAGGAAAACTGCAATGCAGAAATTAATCCTAAAAGAAGTAAGCAGTGCAGTCTGGTAGTAGGATAAGCACATTGGGAAACACAGATGGACTCACTTTAAAAAAGGAAAATAAACCTCAAAAAAACAGTGTTGAAAGGATGAATCAGAAGTAGGGAAGATAAGGGACTGGGACAAGACTGGTGGAAATGTGCCAAAAGCATCAAGCTTAGAATTTAGGAATAGGGAAGCCTGTTGTACCAACTGCTCTGGGACACTTTGTCGAGAGTCTGGCACAGAACCCAGGGCTTCAGTGTTGTCCCTTTTCTCCTCTCAGCCAGGAGCCTGATAATCTGCTGCTACTCCTTGAACATTTCATGAATGTGTATGCTTCAACCCTGTGACAGAAGTGTTTTTCCAAGTTTGTTTTAAAAACTGGAAAAATTCTTCCACAGCAATTGTAGCGACATACGAAGACTGCAAAACCAAAAATCAGCAAGTTGGAAATACTGATGTTAAAATAACCTGTTAACCTGTACAATTTAAACTTCTGAACCTCTAAGATACAGTGCAGCTATGCTCACACAGGCACCTGTACGTACAAATACTTACACACAGACAGGACCATCATTGCTTTCAGTCGACAAAACTCATCCTGCTCTGGGAAGAAATGGGTGTTGAATAACAAATGAAGTTATCTAGAGGACTCTTGCTCTTTTTGTAGCAGATATTTGAAGGTGTAACATGAATGAAGTGAGGGACAGAAAAGTTTGAATAAAGGTTTCAGTGTTAATGTAATTAAATGGTGTCCTAGACAATTGAATTATATTGCAAGAGTTTTCAGTGATGCTCAAGTTGCTTAAACCAGGCTTCCCACAGGTGGTCACTGGCTGTGTGTGTTCCTCGTTTACTGGATGTGAGACCTCTGGGATCTGTGTTGCAGAAATCCTGGGTGCTTGCAGCTGCCAAAGAAGTCAAGAGCAGCAGTTCTTGAATAGATTTTGTGTCTGTAGTTCTAAATACTAATTAATGTTTCAAATTAGGCTCTTGGAATTTGACCTTGTTTTTTAGTTTCCCCATTCGTAAAATGTGATTTCTCAGATCCAATTCCTTCTTTGATTTTCAAAATACTACAAAATGTGCAGAGGCAATAACAGCGTGAGGAAAAGTTAATCAGAAAGCCAGACTTTTGTCTCTACAGTGGTAAAGATCCAGTGGATGATAAAACAGTCTGCAGAACTTGAATCCACAAAAAATCAGCGTAAAAAATAACCTACTTGCAATCAAATAGGAAGGAACAGGTAGTGGTAGAACAGTATGCATGTACCATATTAAGCCTCTTTCACTGGGTTAACTAGCCTTGTAGATGGGAAGATGTACTATGCTGTATCAAAGTGTAGTAGGATTTTATTAATTTTTTTTTAAATATAAAATAGTCTTAAAAAAGAACTCATGATTATTGATGTTTGCTCACTTTCAGTTTTAGCAGTTTCAGCCTACATCCCCTGCCTGTCTGTTCATCATGTGCAAACTGCTTTCTAATTCTTTTAGTCCTCTTCCATTCTCTCCTCTGATTTAGAGAGGCTTCTCTTCTATGAATTAATATCCTGTATAGAATTTTGAATTGGCGTCAGCCATCTGATCAAGTCAGCAGTCAGGTCTTGTGGTTGGAGATAACTAAGAGGCTAAAATTCACCAGCAAGTAAGGGGAGGAGGAGTGGTGCAAACATAGTAAATCAAGTGTTTGAAATTCAGGCTTTTCAGTAAGGAACATGCATAATAGTCTCATACTGAAGGGATTGAAAACATGCATAGCTGTAGGATGGGGTCTGGGCAATGCGATTGTGTTGCATTAAGGGACCTGGTGTTTATCATGGATTGCAGACAGAATGTGACTCAACAGGATCACAGTGGTGCTGAATCTCATGAACACATGGGTTTTAATCTTAGACATGGAACTCGTTAGTTCTCTTTAGTGGCAGAAGAGCTCCAGCTGCAATGCTCTGTATGGGGCCTTGTCCTTCAAGGAAGAGACTGCCTACTACAGCTAATTCAGATCACGGAACTATTGGGACTGCCTAATCTAGGAAAAAAATCTAGGTGGACGGGGCTTCATTCAAACATATAAAAGATAAAGAGAAGTGTAATAAACAGTTGTTTATGTTGGGGAAGAATAGAAGACCTGAACTGCAGGTGAACAAGACGTCTTCTAAATGCTGATCTTTTTAACAGTGGGGATAATGAAGTCCTGAAATACATGGGTTAGGGCAATAATGTAATGCATCACTGAAACTGAAAAATGAGCTTATATAATGATCTAACAGAAGAGGATTGCAACAGTGATTTGTAAAAGGATGAAGTAGATGACTTCCTGAAATATTTTGCAGTTCTCTTTTTGCAAGATACTACAAATAATAAATAACAAATAAATGAATAGCAAATAATATTATGTGCAGACTGCAATGTTGGGACTAACACTGTTTGTTACTGAGAACTTTGGTGTGCTGATCAAGTGAAGAAACAGTCTGTGGTTTATCTTGATTTTTAGGCTTAACAGTTTTGTAAGGTTTCAGAGAACCTTTTGTAGTCCTTGCTGCAGTGACTTTATCCATGGTAATTAACAGGTGGGAGGAACACACTAATTTTATAAGTTAGTTCCCCTGTAAGTTCAATTTTTGAAGCATTTTATAATACTACGTAGGTTATTACTGAGAGGACAGGCACAACTAAGTGGTGTGAATATGAGCCTGCATGCCTTTATTCATCAACTGCATTATTACTAGCATTTGTGTATCTCACAGGTGGAAGGGAAAAAGAGAGAGGCAGTATTATGCTCCAAACACTTTATTGTTATTTCTGTGAAATGTACAGTTGGGCAAGCTGGGAACTTTGTTGTGGCACAGAAAGCAGGATTTGCCCTTATCCTTAGGGAAGGGAGCAATGGTGGAAGCAAGAGGTCCTAAGTGATGCCAGATGATTGGGAGACTGGGCAAATAAATAGCACTAGATGAAATCTTTGTTGCCTGTGTTGAGTGTGCTGCTGGCCACGGGTCTGTGTCAAAGGGAGAATGCAGAGCTTGGCTCTTTAGTAGCAGAGACACAACGGGTGTCCCACCTGGTGTCTGGGAAGTGTCAGAGCTTCCTAACTGGAGCAGCAACTGCTAGGAGAGCAGAACTGGTGTCCTGGCCAGAGCTGTGTGCTTGCTGGCCTCTACTCAGGTGTGTGCACTTCTCAGCTCTGCAGTGAGTGTGTCCTGACAAGCTTTTCTCGATGCTTAAGGCAGCATGGAGCTGTCTTTGTGCCCTTTATCTGAAATTGATTATCATGGCAGGGTGAGAGAAAGGGAAGATAGGAGCTTTGATCAGGAAGATGCTGAATTAAGGAACAGCAAAGATAATACTAGGAGCTGAGGCTGCTGTAGAAGTGGGTGAAATTGGGAATATGGATTAGGGCATTGATAGTGGAAGGCTGAGTTGGAAAGTATTGTAAGAGGAGGGCTGCTTGATATTGCGAAGTTGGAGCGTTTTTATGGTTTCCCTGAATATTTGACTTCAGCATCCTCACTTTAGAGCTTGCCTTAGAGCTGTGCAGAAGGGCGTTTTCTAAATGAGTAGTTCATCTGAGTTTTCATAGAAAACTCTCTGGTGCCTGATAAGATATATTTGAGAATGGTAAATGCATCTGAAAATAAATGGTCCCATGGGACAGGTAGACAATACAAGTAAAGATGTTTTTCTTAAGTCCTATTGCTACAATTTACAGATTTTGTTTCCAGCCTATTTTTTTTTTTCTTAATTCACACTCTGTGGGACTGAATTATTGAAGTGTTTTCATACTGAATAAGAAAAAATTAAACTAATATGATTTCTTAGAAAAGAAGGATCTCCTTCTGCTTGCACCCCAGACAGCAGTGTATTGAACTAGTTTGTGGACAGTCTCTTAAGTAAAGTTTTTTCCTCATGTAAAGGCAGTTTGATGCTGCAGGGTGGTGCAGGAAAGTTTATTATTCTTCTAGTTGGGTGTGAACTTGATTAGGTGTTGAGCCTGTCTCACCTTCTCCTGTGGCCTACAATTCCATTGTAAATAAATTCCACCAAATGTATGCAGATTGCAGTGAGCACTGCTCAACCACAAAGCCACAGTGATATAGCTCTGCATTATTTGGAGACAAAGCTCCAAGCATTTATGTAGCAGACTCCTCTGGGCTAGTATCAGGTTACTTTTGAATAGAAGACAGACAGTTGTTTATCAGCTACACTGGGTTCTGGTTAGGCAACTTCTCCTATGGGTGTCTGTATTTAAAACTGAAGCTGCTGCTGAATTGGGAATAATTTGGGTGATATATTGGGTTAGAAATTGCATGTCACAGAACAAAATCCCAGTCAACAGCAGAAGTCTGGTGTGAAGATGTTTTCAATTAGAATCTGTCAGTGACCTTACTTCCTGTCCTTATGCTGAAAGATGAAACAGTTTTGGGCTTCCAGCCATTGACATTCAGTTTTTAGAAGATGTAATTTGTTCCACTCTGAAAGAAAAAAAAAAAAAAAGTTTTCCTTTGTCTTTCCAGAGTGCATGTGCTTTTTATAGTAACTTGGTTATAAAAATTACGTAAATGCTTATCAAGATGGTAATCAAAGTTTTCTCAATAAACATTTTATCCAGTATTATTGCAAGCAAGAAAGTTTCAAGAAAAGAAATTGTATTTGTCTGTTTACTTTGTTTGGTTCTGTGAATAGTTACTTTGCTGCTTCTACTGCAGCCATGTTCTTAAAACTAAAATTTGTCAGAAGGATTAGGAAAGCTGAGGAATGTGAAATGAATGTAAATCCATTTTCTTTCTTTTCAAATTGACTGGATTCCAAGCAGACGGTGTCACTTGAAAGTATAATCTTCTTAAAATCCCGGGATTATTTGAAACAAAACTGAATATAGTTTCTGTACTGACGTATTCTTATGATTATTTAGTATTTACTGCTGCTATTTGTGTGTAAAGTTTAAGCACAGAAGTCAGGTGAAGATAGTTCTAGAAGCCTTAAAGAGATTCTTTCAGATTTTTTCTAAAATAACACTCAAATTAGGGTGTTTTTATGTGTTTTTGAATGAGCCAGAATCATCACTGAAACATGATATTGAAGTGTGAAATTGCACTGACAGTTTATAATAGTTGTAATTTATATTTGAAAATAAAACACAGCCCTTGAAGAATAGAATGTAGCCTTCTGTTGTATCATATATTCAGTATGAACATCTATGTCATTTAAGTAAGATACTTCAGAAATATTCTGCAGTACTTTCCTTCATTCCTGGATAGTGTCAACCTTTGAGATCACATCTAAAACCTGTTCTCTGCAAATATGATGTTAAATAACTTTCTAGATACTTCCAGAAGCAGAAGTATGTATTTTACGTCTTCCAAATGGAGGTGCAAGAGTTAATAAGCTTTATGTAGACAAGTATTATGAGTTGAGTGAACATTTCTAGCTCCTGCTTCCATTTCTCATAATGAAAAATTACATTTCTAATGAATTAATGGACTTGGGGTTTATGAAAATGTATTTTGAGATTTGATGCTTTTAGTTTTGAGAGAGCTGGGGAAAACAAAAGAGACTATTAGCAGTAGAATGAAAGTAATGAATTAAAGTAACAGCTGTTTGGATTTTTCTGAAGATCAGTTCCTGTGGATGGAGTTATTTGGAGGAAGACAGGTGAAAAAGTACAGGTGCATTTTAAATATAGTTGCTCATAGACATTTAAAGCAACAACGCAAAACAGCAGGTGTTTGTGGAATACTCATGTATAAGCTCAGACATGTAGTACTGTTTGTCCTCATAATGCATTAACATGTGTGTGTTTTTCTTTGTTATTTTGGTTTTGGGGTTTTTTTTTCTCCCCCTCCACCCCTGCCTGGGAGATAAGGGAAAAGATTAAATGAGATGGTTTATTTTCATGATTGAGCAATGCATAAAGGTTGAAGACTATCTGTGCTAGTTTGACTGTATGAACTCTCCCAAAGTTTAAGTGGGACCACTGCCTCAAATTCTGTTTCTATTTTGCTCACCTGAGGAGCTACATCTTACATTAATCTACTACCAGTTTACTCTGGTAATTCAACAGTACCTTCCTTAAGTGTTTCTTTTATTGCAGTGTGAAGGATCGCGACCATAGTCTGTCATCAGGGAAGAATAGGGAGTGATGTGAAGTTTACAAGATGGGGAACCCAAATGACTAAAACTCTCACTGGACTTGTTATCTCTAACACCTGCAGTATTTTTATTATGCTGACTTCTGCATGGGTGATCTTGCTTGGAAGCTTCATGAAGTCATAACTTTGTGGATGTTTCCTGAATTGTGGCTACAGTGTAAGAGAAATAGCATTACTGCACCCTTTGTAAGTTCTGGGAATGGATTCCTTACTGCTTCAAAATATGGTGAAGTAAAACTATTAAGTCAAGGCAGTAATTTCATCCTGTCTCTTCCAGTCTAAAGAATGTGGAGTCTTTAAGTTAGAGCTCTGTTATCTCAAGCTTGGTGGAAAATATTGAAATAGAAGTTTTGTTTGAAACTTCAATATTTAAAAAGAACATTTGGGTTGGGTTTGTTTGGGTTTTTTTTCTGATTTGCTTTCCTGAAAGAATATCAAAGCCAGTGGGGGTATGTTATTAACAATAAATGTTGTGCATGTCTCAAACTCCTGTTCACAGTCTTCAGGTGGAACAGGTGGGTTTTTTTTCTCGATGTGTAAGATATTTTTTTGTACTGAGCAGTTGAAAAGGACATGATAAGTGTAATTTTGTTTCTAATTAAACACTTGTGTTCATGCAGAAATTGCTCAGTGGCTGTGTAATTGAATTAGAGTAGCATGACTTGTGATGATGTGGTCTCTGATAGTCATATCAATAGTCTGTTTGCCGGCCAAAAAATTCTTGCAGGCTTCCTCATAGTATTTTCTGTTGGTGCTTATGAAAAATGGCACATTTCTAAATAAAAATCATGCTTTGATAAGTGGGCTGTTCATGAAGCAATCAATTTCTATTTTAAACAAGTAAACCCTCCAGATTTTCCTCTGTTTTTACACATTACAGCAGGTGTTATGTATATTTAATCATAAGACACAACAGTAATAGAGTCAAAGCTAGTCTTTTGAGCACAGCCTTGTTTCATATCAATGTTTTATGTTGTTTGTCTGGAATGTTGAATTGTCATAACATGTACCTATTCAAATAGAAACACAGGACCAAGAGATTTTGCTTAACAGACATGGTAACATGGTTTCTTTTAACCAATATAATAAACTGCAATTCCTTTTTCTTCCCTTTTTGGAAGAAAAGCCTCTTATGGATTTTTTTAATTTTTTTTTTTAAATTTTTAGCAAATGTATCAACATTCCCTTCTGTGCTTTCATCCATGCTTATTTTTCCACATGTATTCTACCGTTTGCTATGTCTCTGTCTTGGAGTGAGAGTTGCAGGGAGCTCTATCTTACCTCCTACTGAAAACCTGCAAAAAATTGCCTGATAACAGCTTGTGTTGGTTTTGCACTCTCTGTACTTCTTCCAAGCTCTTAAGGAGGACAGTAGAACTTGTTAGGCATGGGTGGGGTTTTTTTCTTGTTAGGGAAGACTTGGAAGAAAGGGGAGGAGGAAGAAAGCAGGAGTGCAGTCCCTTGCCAGACTTTCCCTCTTATGAAGCTGTGATTATGTTATTCCATGCAGGCGAAGATTCAATTTAAGATATTTCTGTTCCGTCTTAGCTTGTCACATCAGTTATTTGGATGGTTGTTGTATAGGCTGTATTTTTTTAAAAAAGTACTTTATTGGGATATTTTTACTGTTTTGTTTTTTCCCTTTAAATGGGATAATTCTTCAAACCCTAACTTAGGGCAGAGTCATGCAAACAATTGTATTGGCACCTCTGGAGTTCAGCCATGATTATCGGGGGACATAAGGGAGCAGCAAGAACCTTTCAAAACACAGCTGCTACTGACAGAATGGCACCACAGCTCTGTTTTATTCTGAAATTAATTTGTTAAGGAGCAACTGGATTAGAACTTGCTTGATCTTAAATAGCCTCTACTATTGAGAAGCCTTCATTTTAACAGCAACTCCTTTCTCATTTGGACTCTATTACTTACTAGTAATATTTAGGATTTTTTGCTCTTTCTGGAAGTTTTATCCACTGAAAGAAAAGTGGAGCTTTGTATTTTTAAGCAGTTCAGTTCAGAGTACGTAGTAAAATACTTTTTCTTTCAGGAAACATTTATATGAGCAATTGAATTAAAATGTCTCCTTGGTCCTCAGTCGCATTATACATTGTATAGAAAGTTTAAGCTCCATGATTTTCACTTATCTGACAGGTCTAGAGAACTAGTGTTCTTGCTAGTGCATTTCAGTAAATCCTTTTTTTACAGTTGATGCCTTCTGTTGCAGGACTGGCTTCAACACTTGCTCTAGCATCAGAATTATTTACTGTTCAGTCCCCATGTGAACAGTTCCTTTCTTCACACTGTTTCTGCATACGCTCTCCCTGTGCAGCCTCATGGGCCCAGAGCTTTGCCAACACGCTCGGCTTCCCTCCATCTGCTTCCCTGAGCAGCAGCCACTGCTCCTGTTCTGTGGTCCTGAAGGACTGGCTGGAGTACTGGCTAAACCAGCACTGCTGTTGCATTTTTGGCTCTCTTCTATTTCTGTGCACTCATTTATCAAATAGAAAACCAGCTTGTAGTTACACCTGTATTACTGTGTGTGCAAATCAGGCCCTTACTATAAATTTGTTCCGGTCTGACGAGCCACACTTGTCTGCAGGGCAGCAGACACATGCCTGGGTGTTCTGAGGTGAATGCCCAAAGACATCTTTAGAGGTTTCAGTGCTCTTAATTCAGCAAGATAGGCTGTCCAGGACCGTGTGAAAGACAAGAAAATGCTAGGAGTACGAATTTGAGTGACCCAATATGAAATGGTAAATGTCTAGCACCTGACTGAAATCAGGTTATAGAGTATCTATGATATATCATACTGTCTACTTTAGATGTTTTCTGCATCATCCAACAGAGAGGAAGATTCCAATCAGTGAGCTTCAGCATTAAGTAGGTAGGGGAAATGTTTATTTTCTTGCCTGATTCAATGTTATCATGTGAGAGACAGGATTTGAAAACACTGTCAGTACTGGAGACAAAATATTTTGTACTGAGCACACTCATCAATTCCAGCAGAATTTCATGAGCACTAACTTGCTGGCGACTGCTGCTGATGGCAGCTTTCATGTGAGCAGAAGAGTTGGAGTAATGGTGTGGGGCCTGTGGTGCTGCCTTCCAGAGCAGGAGGGGCAGCGGGGATGTTGACAGGCAGCATGGTGGCACGTCACTTCTCAGCCCATTCTGAGGGAAACTAATGTATTTGCAGCAGAAAATGCAGGAGTCTTCCTGAAGGTTGTCATATTGTGGAGGGTTGGGAGCAGAAGAGAATATTGAAATACTGTGGAGTAAAAGATAACCTAGCATATTGGTTATTATGGTGTAAATGGCTTTTATTTTTGTACTTGTGGTCATTTTAAAGCTAAATGATACTGAACTCAGTATTTTGTTTAATTTGTATATTGGCTTAATAATGGAACAGTGTCCTGGGGAGAGGAAGTCTCACCAGAGAGAAACTATTAAAAGTGAATTATTTGAGGCATTGCATATTGTAGGTCACTTTAGAGAGTTGTTGTATGGAACTGGAAGTCTCACCTTTGTGGTTTCTTTAACTATGAGTTAAGTATCACATGGATGTGAAGCATCTCTGGGAATGAATTTAAAAAAAAATAAATCTTTGTTGCAGTTCTAAGTGGTACTTTAAAAGGAGGAGGACTTTTTTTTGCTGGAATAGGCTTTCATTGATAAACAGACCTCCTGATACATCCCCCCAAAAGCTTTAGACATTTAGCCATTTTGCATAGTTAGCTTAGATAATAAAATGTTGTGCTGCTGCTAAGAACTAATGCTGAAAAATTTTCCAGAGGTGTGTATTTCAACACAGAATCTTAGTCATATTTCACTTCATTCATACTGATAATTTTCATGAGTTCTGTTCAATAAGTATTTGAAGATCAGCAATAAGCGCTGTTCTGTCCATCCCGTCTGGCAGTATGCTGGTCTTTGAGATACTCAGGGAAGTGTGGAGACCTCTCATGATGCTGACTGTAGCAGATTTAGACTCTCATTAGAGCTGGTTTATGTAAACCAGTTTGGGAACTGACACGTTCTCAATTTCCTAATCCCTTGCAGAGAAATGAAGAAAAAAAACCAAACAAAAAAACCAAACAGCCCAGGAGGCTCAAGAGCACCATACAAATCTGAATGTGCTGACATTTTAAAGAAAACTGCAAGTGCTGGAAATGCCAGGTTTCATTAGGTTTTTTGGGTTTTAGATGGATGTTTGAGATGGACTTTACTTGAACCTTTCCTATAGTAAAAGAAACAGCAAAATGAGTCTTTGGTGTAAAGTGATACTGTATTGAGTGTTATTTGTTTTTAATCCCCTGCATGTTCCCGTTTCTGTATTACAGGAATGGTGGTATATGACATGCATCTGAGGAAGGTGTAAGGACTTGAATGCAGGTTTGCTAGTCTTCTGGAAGGAGGCTGTGGTGCAAGCTTGTTATAATGAAGTGCTTTTCATCAGTCACTGAGTTCTGCAGAGCTGGCATGAAAGTAAGGATGCTCTGACATGTCCCAGAGGTTTGATAGGAAAATAGTATCCATAGCCTGTCTTATAATATGTAGGTTTTTCTTTTTTCTAGACCAAGCTTGAGTCAAATACACAGGTGCTGATTTTTCAGGTAGAGAAACTTCCTTCTTATGCCAACACCATCACCTTACAACACCCACAACACGGATGTTGTCATACTAGTGGCATTTGATAACCAGGGGTACTTTTTAGAGGCTTGATGTCTTGAGGGTATAATTTCAGCTTGGTTAAATCTAAGAGTTTGTTTATTTTACTATATGGTATACATCAGTTTAGTTTATGATGACATTAACACTCCAAACAATGTAATTAACCTCATAAATGCTTAAAATGAAATAATCTTCAGTATTTTATCCAACTTCGGATCCAGCCTTTGCAAACTGTCTTCTGTGCAAAGGTCTACTGTCTTCCTGGGAATTTGATCTTCGTGATTATTTCTGTTGTACGTTGATTCTTAGGAATGAAATGCTTCTTGATGAAAGGGAGAGGGGAGCATTGCTGAAATACTCTGGATTTGTAAACCCAGAAGTGAACTGGATAAGGGGGAGGAAGGGCAGAGGAAATTAAACATGTTGTTGATTGGCTTAACATACTAGAATGTAAGTGGACTGTGTCTGAATTTTTATGTTACAGTAGGATAAAAAATGGTAAGTCTGTTTAGTCATGGTTTGGGCTATTTTAGATCCCTAATAACGAAGGAAGGGTTCCCTCTCTCTCTGCTGCACACCCCCCACACCCCACTTTCCCCTGCCCTGTTTATATCCCTATTCATTTTTATTCATTTTATTCCCCAGTTATAGAGGTTGATAGAACAAAATGGTGGTGAGAAGGGGAAAGGAATCCTGTGGAGGTCTCTGTTAGCCTGTTGGCATTATAGTGTTACAATGTTTATTGAAAGATACCACAAACACTTTTAATTTACTAAATCTGGATTACTGATAGTGAAAAACATTACTGAGTACTTTTTCCTTTTCTTTCTTCAGCTGGGGGGACAGAAGCATTCAGGTTTTAGGTTGTAACAACATCTACACTTCTATTAAAGTGGTTTTAGACCAGCTTTATGAATGAAAAATTTAACATTCCAAGTGTAACCTCTTGGTTTATGACTATGGAAAGACCTACTATTGCAGCTCCACTGGTTTCTATTAGATTAATCCCGGGGTAGCATTTTATGGGCAGTGTTCTTTGCAGTCATTTGTCACTTACACTGCATTACTGCAGTTCTGTCATGAGCTATTACAAACTATCACACAATATACCAGACCAGTGCATGGTAAATGTAGGACACTGCTTGGCAAACGTGGGAGTGATGTTGCTGGTTTAGGGTGCATTTAGTGTGTCAGAGATGTTGCTTTGTCTGGCAGTGTGAGATACATGAAGTGACTTACTGGATTGCAAGGATGTTGTTGGAAATTGGGAGTAATGTGTCCACGGGGAGCTGAGTCCTTGAAAGTCTACTCCACAAAGGTACCTGTTGTGATTAGGTATTAGCTTTAGATTAAAAAGCTAATTAAAGGCATTCATTTAAAGATGCCATAGAGCAGACACTAACACAGTGTACCAGGCTTTGTTCACTAATATTTTGAATAAATATTTGCAGGAAGCTTCATTTTGGTAAGGGTTTTTTTGTACCAATAATATAGGAAAGGCTAAGCTGATTTGCCTAGAGATAAACAGTGAAGATATCTATTGATCACATGGCAAAAATTGTGGAAAACAGTGATTTGAGTCTGGAGTGGAATGTATCTGGAGCAGAAAGACTTGGGTAGGCTGTTGAAGAGGAGCTCACTATATAGTGGTGTGGTTGGAAATAAACTTCAAACATATGAATGGAAGCTGGGAAGTTTTCCTACCTGTGTCAGCTGTGTGGTAGCTGCTGATGTCAAGTGTTCAGGAAGGATATTGATTGACTAATTGGGAATTGTTCAGAGAATACCCCTGTGAGGAAAGGATTTTTCCAGGTGAAAATGCCAAAAAGAGCAGCCAAGTTAACATGCTCTAGATGAGCAGCAGGGCTGACTAGATTTCTGTGTTGTGAAAAACATTAATTCTGTAGTGGAAGGGCCCTTGAACCAGAGAGGAGAGGTTTTCAGTGAGGGGAAATTGAAGCTTAAGAGCACTGGAGTAGGAGTTACATACAGTATTTGTAACAGTGAGGAAAATGTAACTGGAGACTCACTTACTGTGTTGGAAACTTTAAAAAGCGGGAGTTAATTTGGGCAAGATTTCTGAACGAAATTAGGCCAGAGATGGGGCTGGAAGATCACATTGTCTCTTTGTGTCCTTACAAGACTTTGGCTATGTATTGTGAAAGAATGACATTATGTAGTCTAATCATGTAGCATGGAATCTAATTCTCCTTTCCTTTGGCTCCAGTCAGCTTCTGTTGGAATAAGTGACAAAACCTGCTCTGACCAAGAGCATGTTGGTTGTGCTTGCCTCCCTTGGCTGAGATTTAGGGGAGATTGATACAAAATTTTTAGTGGTTTAAAAACATTCACTTCTGTACCAGAAAATGTCAAGATGATAATGAATTGTAGTAAACTTAGAGAATATAATGTTGAAAGCATAACATGCAATTTGGTAAATAAAACTTTGGTTTATATATCAGTTTTACAGTGTCGTTGTGGAACATACAATCTTCTGGAGGGTGACAAGGTACAATATGGGATGCTGGAGGTGCTGTGGCAATCCGAGCAGTGGGGAGCTGGAGGTGAGCTGAGCTCAGTCACTTCCACCCAAACTGACACTGCTCCTCCATTTTTTCTAGCAAGTGCCAGAGAGGAGTAGAGGTGTTACACAGCCTGTTATATACCCATACTAGGAAGGGTTCTGTGGGTGTAGAAGCAGATGGTTGTGTTTGGATGATACTCAGAATTTCCATGGAGAGGCAAGAAGGAAGAAGGAAAGGAAAAGAAGTCTCAGAGTCAACTTTTCCAGCAAACAAGATGTTCCCTAGAGATGTGTGCTACCGCAAGTAAGAGGGAGTTCTAGAAATAAAACTGGAAAGGGACCAGATAACACCACCTTCTTCCCTTCCTTATTGACTCTATTATACCAAAGGTTTAATTCCTTGGAATATTTGGTACTATTTAAAAAATAAGTAATATTTTTTTGGCATGGGCATCATGCCAAGGTTTAAACGTTACTGGCCAGTGTCACTTGTGACAGGGCTCCCCTCAGGCATATTTTGCAGACTGACAACTGTTGGTGTGCACAGAGTGGCGAAGCTGGAGTGAGTTCAGCTGACGCTCCTGTAGCAATGGAAACTTTTTAATAAATAATTCAATGAAGTACTATGGAAGCTGATCTCTGTGGCGAGCAATATCAATCATTTTAATGGTTCTCTCTCGCTTCATTGCTGTGTTAGCCATTTAACTGGAGTATTTGTCGTTTTTAACTGTGATGGGAAAGGGGAACAGAGGGGGACAGCAACATCTCAGTAGTTTGCGTGGTTTTCAGCTGTGACCTTTAAGGTCTCTGCTAAGTGAAATGCTAGCGCAGGGGGTTGTCTGTGTCATTCTGAGGAGAGGTCCTGTCAATCCTGTACTTTCTCTGGTGACGAGTGGACCCTTTGGTCCAAGCCCATTTAGTGTTTGCTACCTGAACTAATTTCTGTTTGTTCAGATCAGCTGTTTCCTTCTGAATTTCTACCATGTTCAGAAATCCTTACTGCATGTATTTCTCTACAAGCTATATGCAGCAGTTTTTGGCTTTTAGCTTGTAGGCTCCTAGTAGCTAGGAAAAATTGATGATGATAGGCTTTTCCCTTCTGAGTTTTCTTTTGTAGATATTTTAAAAGTAGCATATGGTCTCCCCAGGAAACTGGGGAAGTAAAGGTTGAAAAGTCTTGCTGTAATGACCTTTGAAGATTCTTAAATCCAGGTTTACACCAAATTTTGAACTTAGTGCAGTGGGTGACCAAGAAAAGCAGTGGGTGGAAAAAAGACCAGCTGAATGGAAATGAGACAACTTTCATTGCTTTTCCTTAGAGAAATAAATGTAGCTTAAGAAGTGTTTTCTATTGATGGTGCCCTTTATTTTATTCACAGCTGACATAAAATGTGAAAACTGTGCAAGAATCTGAAAAGTGGGAGGGGAAAGATGTCTGATGATGTGATCGAACAGGGTTGATTCTGAGAAGTCAGACCACAGAAAGACAGACTTGAAAAGGGATGGCAGATAAAGGTGTAACTAGAACAAAAAGAGTAACAGAAGAAAGAACAGAAAATAAAAATAGGTTCTTCAAAACCAGTTTATCTAGGAATCTGTTCTCCCCTGAAACTGAAGTAAGTCTCCAGTTCTGTAGGTAATGGTGCATTTCAGTAAAATTATTCAAAAACTCCAGTCCCCCCATTCAAAGACGTTAATGTGCAAGAGTTGTCTGACAAAAACGTTGGCATTTAGATCAGGTTTTGATGACAAAAACTGCCAGTGCGGAAGAAAACAAGGCAAGTCTGTGTCCCTTATGTTTCTCTTGAAATGACAACTCAATTGTCAGTTAAAACCTGACAAACCTTTAAAGGTATGTGATGTGTTCATGACTTGGTGAAACTTTAATTCCTGTTAAAGTGAGGGCTGCAACTTGTCTTGCAGTACGTTACATACAGAACAGCATATTTTAAAGTAATGCAAATTCATGGGACATGTATCAGACCATGTGAAGATTCATAGTGTTGAAATGAATGATGGTGCTGCCATGGAAGTTGTGGGATGTTTTCAAGGAAGTGTTTAGATCAAATACGTGAGCAAAAGTTCTCAACCTTGCACGGCCATTTGAGGAGAAAGGTAACTTCCATGGATCAGCTGCCAGCTTCTTAGAGGAGGGTAGTGCTTCCACTTTGTTGTGGGGTTTATATTCCTGTCATGGGGGAGAAGCTTGCATGCCCTTATGAGGTTGCGAGCTATGCTGGCGGTGGTTTGTGCCTCCGGTAGGGTCTCCCATGCTAGTCAGGTCTCAACTGAAGGGTCAGACAAAGTGTGTCCACGGGCAGGAATGGGCTCGCCAGCCTCCTGGCAACCATCCTAGGAGAAGGACAACTCTAACTCCAAACCCGGGCAGATGGAGCTCATTTAGCCCTGTAAGGTCATCCATCTATGAGAAGGATACTGTAACTAAAGCTACGTCCTGAGGACTTCGCTGTTACCATCCAAGCTTGCTTGGCCCTGGCAGATGAACCTCAGGAGTAAAGGGTGGGGCCAGTCCTGCGCACGCTGCGCCTCACCTAAAAAATCCACTGCGCAGGCTTGAAGGCTACACCCACATTTGCAAAGCCCTGCAGCGACAGGCGAGGGGCGAAACGGCAGGTGAGAAGGTGCACTGGAAGCCGCAGCCCCAACCCTGCATGCAGGCGGTTCAGGACATTGGTCCTCGCCAATACAGCCTGTGGAGACTTTCCACTGTGCCTTTTGCGACCGGACTTGCCTATAGTGCATTGGCCTTTTTAGCCACCAGCGCGCTTGCAACAAGCGTGGGGAGAGCTCTTCTCAAATCTTCGTTTGCGAAGCCCAGCCATGATGATGACTGTAAAGGTTCAGGGTAATTTCAGAAACCAGTTCTTGGAGGAGATAACATTTTACTAGTGAAACTTTAATTACCAAAGCACATTGGGAGTGTTTTAATGGACAGTTTTTAAAAAGTGCTACGTGTTTTGATAACATCCCTAGCAACTTTTATGTCTGGAGCTGTGTTTTTAGTGTGCTTTATCCACATTGCAGATACTGAAATTTGTTTCTGCTTTACTCCTCTCTCTCTGCTGTTTTGCAGCAAAGGTCAAGTTAATTCTGGTTTCTCAAAGCTAAGGAAAATGAGAAACGTGTAGTATTCATTTCTCCAGTGATTTATTCTAGTTTTCTGGAACTGAATGCAGTGTGAATATAGTATTTTTCAGGTATTTGTCTTGGTTTTGTTTCAACTGCTTATGCTCTTTGGACTCTAACATCCCATGGCAGTGATTTTGACAATTTCCTTATGTTTGGGAGAAGAAGATTTCATTTGTTGCTATTAAGCTTGTTCTAGTTGATAGCTTTCTTGGCTTTTTTAATAATTTATTCTGAAATGTCATAATTTTTATTTTTACTTCATCACATCTTTCCTGCCTGTGCCTCTAGAAACCTCATTCTCATAGTCTCACTTCTGTTGTCTCTCCTCCAATCTGAAAAATCTTACAATGGAGCCATTGTAGGCTATACTTTATCCTTAATCTTCTCTGTGACACCTCTGTTTCTCTTTTCTTTTTCAGCAGTGGTAATTATAACTGTGCAGCACTTGAGATGAGATCACAATGTTTGCATATAGTGTGGCATAATAACATGTTTCTGTTCTTGTTCTCTGTTCCTTTCCTACTGGTCTTTAGTATTCTGCTCGTGTCTTTGGTTTCTGATGAGCACTGAACTGATGTTTTGAACTCATGGTGGATGGTACTTCACAATCTCTTTTCCCAAGTGGGTAGTTCTCACTTAGAGCTTATTGTAGGTTCTGTAGGTAGGGTTGTTTTTCCTCCTTTCTGTTCTTCACATTGATCAATCTTGAATTTCACCTAACTTGATATAAGCTCTTAGAAGAGCTTTCCACTGCTTTTCAGTGTGTTTTCAGCTGGAACTCTTCAGAAACACCATTGTCAAATGTTGTCAGCTTACCCCTCTGCTCCTGATCACATTTTGAGGATAATAAGCATGGTATCTGCACCACTGCTGGAAATACTTTTTGCATTCTGAAGCTTTTAATTGATTCCTGCTGACATCTTGAACTTAGTCCATAGTAGTTACATTTAAGAGTTTTGATAAGGAGTCTTGTTAAAGGCTCTGAAAATCCAGTTAAAATTATTTCAGGTGAATTAGCATTGTGTCCATGTTGCTCTTCACGGTACTGTCACTGACATGTGAGAGACAGTTTACTTGTACTAAAATTGTTTGGGAACCTCTGAGACTACAACTCAGCTCTTTCACAGATCATTGTCCTTAGTCCATCTGTGCAAAGCAATTAAGTAGCAGCTTGAAGACAGAAATGCTGATGGATGCTAGGGAAGGTAAGGAACTCTTACTCTTCTGAAATGAACAACTGTAATGAGAGTTATTGTTAAATAGCTTTATTCAAAAAGTAGGGAGTTTTTTTGAGGTATGTTTCAGGGTATGTTTGGGAAGGAGGCTTTTGCCTCCTATCAGTAAAACCCAACTCCAAGAAAAGGCCCTATATTACTGTTGTTATACACTTAGCACAGGGGTGTGAGAATAAAAGCAATGCATCTCATGGGATTTACCTTTGAAATGTTTAGCTGCTATCATTAGAGAGAAAAGTAGTCTTGCTGTTTTGGCTTTCTTGGGGATTAGCAACCATTTACAAATGTTTTATTTCTTGTTTTGTGCTATATCTATTTGCATTCAGTTTGTAAGCAATTTGGAGTTACTTGTAGCACTAGGAAAGAATGAAAATGATCTGTGTGAATGAAAATGTTTTAGTTTCTCTTTCTGAATGCATGTGTGTGTACAGCCGTGAAACAAAAAATGTGAAGAAGTCAGTATGTTTAATATACCAGTTCTCAGGAGTCTGGGTGGAACATAGCTGAAATTACTTAAAAGAGTACTTGAGCCTCAGGATAATGTGTGTATCTGAGGTCAGTATATTCTGTAATTTATTTTCTTGTGTTTCTCTGCTATAAATGTATGTCAGTCAACTTAGGAATTGTATGGTATTATGCAACATGACCCATGAATTTAAGATCCCAGAAAAAAAATCTGTGTCTACTGAAAACCCATATATTTTCAAGATCACTCTAAGTGGTGGATATTTGCTTGTGAAA
This sequence comes from Scytalopus superciliaris, assembly GCA_013400415.1. Lineage (NCBI taxonomy): Eukaryota > Metazoa > Chordata > Aves > Passeriformes > Rhinocryptidae > Scytalopus > Scytalopus superciliaris. Next base: position 472,592 of record VXBX01007801.1, read on the forward strand.
TAATTCTCTTAAAAACATGTGACATTTTTATAGTTTTCTGCAACTTTTGAGTGGCCTCTTGATATAGGAAATCTGTTTATCTCAGGTATGCAGCATACGTGCATTCATAACATCCAAATATTGCCAACTGATGCTGGGAGGTATTTGGAAACAGCAAAGCCATAATTTATTGTTTATTCCCAAATGATGTACTCAACATTTTTCCATCATTATTAGATAATTATTTTTGGCTTTACATGGTTTTCCCATGGTCTGAGGGGAGAGGTGACTTGTTTTTTCACATATAGTTGAAGTTAGTAAACAAAACTTGTGGCATCTGAGAAGGCTTGCTGCAGGAGTCAAGGAAAGTAGGAAGGGGATTACTGTCTTCAACCAACTAAAGATGTGCTAGAGGTGAAGACAGTATGCAAAACATTTTTTTCAACTGTGTAAGCCATTATAAGCATCTTAATCATGAAGGCACCAGAAAGGTCGCTGAAAAGACTGACTAGATTCATTATCAAGGCCACTAACAAGGTCATGCATGGTAAACATAGTTGTCACCTTCGTCTGTTCTTGCTTATTTAACAGCAAGATTGGGAGAGCAGTATAAATGATAACCATCTCTGCTCTTGAAGCCCACAGAGGAGATTGTGTACAGGGGCATATAATTTCCTTACAAACCATACACAGTATCCCAACTGATGTTTACAGTCCTTGCAGGTGCCAGCAGGCTGATAAGATGTGCAGTTCGCTAAGCCAGGCTTTTATTTCAGTTGGGGCTTTTTAAATTATATCTGACGATATAGTTTGTGGGTTGGTACTGCATAGAGAGCTGAATTGGGGAATTTGCTTTTTTCCTTGGGAGGACTTGATGAAAGACAAAATTTTTTTCTGTTTTTCTTGCCATATTTGCTAATTGAGAAGTTGGAGGGTTTTTTGAGATGCCAGACAATGGCTTTTTCTGCAGTCTTTTTACTGCTTGTTGGTTTATTTGTAACATTAAAAAGTGTTTGTCTAAGGTACTTTCACTTCAGGTTCAAGCTTATGAATTCAGGACTGCGAGTACCTGTCTGGACTGGAGAGGAATCAACATGTTCTTTCTGTCATAAAGATAAAAGTGATGACTTGGTTTTACCTCTTAGCCTTTTTCCTTTAGTGTTTCTCTTAAATGAGACTTCCTTTTTAACATGTATAGAAGATTTGCATCATGTTGCCTATTATTGTTTCTAACATAACTATCAGTAAGTGTTGACTCATACAGGAAAAGCTGAATATTAACTTATTGTCAGCATCTGTGCAATTCGGATCCTTAATGGTACCACTAAGGAGATAATATACATTTTCAGGGTGTTAATCTGTCAGGCTCCTAACTAAAGACTTTAGGAATAGAATGGGTACTTAAACTTTTGAAAATTGCATTTAAAAACCTTCAGTCCTTCAACAGTGAGATGAGCTTTTCAATAGTCTATGTCAAGCTTTGTACTTAATGCAAATTTCTGTGTGGGGTTACAACACATAAGGAAATGTGTGATCATGTCAAAGGTTTTTCCTGTTCCAACTCATACGTTCATAATGGAGAAGATCTGAAGTAGAAAACAGTCAACATGAGTTCAAACCTTGACTTGCAATACACTTGCAATTGTTTTCTGAAAACAATTTGCATATTGAATATCTTTTGGGCTGTAAACTTGGATGCTTTTCAGTATCTCTGCATTCATGTACAATTTGCAGGTGACCCGTCTGGATAAAACTCAAATTTTATTTTCTGGCAACTTACATAATATGCGAGAGAAAGCAAAATGATCCAGACAAAATGTCCTCAAACTATCAGAGGTATTCTGTTGTTCTTTCTTCAAGACCTTACTCTTACAGAGCTGTGAACTATGTCAAAGAATATAATCGGTTTAGTAGAAGAAAGATTAATTGAGTAGTACAGTTTGTCATTATTTTTTCCAGTTTCCACACAGCAGCCAAATGGAGCCTTAAAATTCTTGTGTGAGAAGTCAATGCCTGAAGATATTTTCATGTGTGTTCTGGCTGCCTGAAATAAGTGGGATTTTTAGAGCACAGTCTCTATTTAAACCACATACCTGAAATCTTCAATTGCCCAGTGGTAACTTGAATGGAACGCCTGATTCCGTGGGTGGTTTGTGGGGGCAGTTGATACTGGAAGAGTGGCATATCCATCTTCAACTCCTGCATTACGTCACTTTGGAAGTAAAAAAGAAAATAGAGTTGGTGCAGTGCTGGTCAGTGTTCTAGTTCATAGCTGCATTCATTGTCAGTGGTAAAGTCAGCATATATAGTATGCAGTAAAGCAACTAGTCTGAATGGGATTTATTTCTAGAAGTATTGTATGTTTTTTGGAAACAACATTATTGTATTGATGTGAACTGAGTCCTGTAGTTCTCAAGGGTAACAGGCAGCAACTGCCTTTGTAGGAGAAATAAAACTTGGGCAAACATCACCCACCAGAAACTGCAGCCTGTCTCTATACTTGTTAGCTGTATTTACTTCCCTAGATTTTGAAAATCTTTAGAAGCAAGTGTTTCTTGTCCCTCCTATGTTGCATGTTTCCCAACCCTCACTTTTTGTGGAAGTACTGTTATGCTCATAAAGACTTGTCAAATATGTCCATCCTGCTTGGAAAGTCTTTTTTTAAAGTAGTATTTTTAACTGGCTATTTGTATCTAGGATACTGAGAAATTTCCATTTAGGATGCTGAGAAATTTCCATTTGGTTCAGGTCAGTTGACTTCTTGTAAGATAAAAACCAAGCAGAATGTCTTGCACCATGTAGATGTTCTGTGTTTCATGATGAAAATACAGCAGAAAAGTATCATGCTGGGATCACTGAGTATCCCTGGGTGCATAATAAATCCTGCTACACTAGAATTAAAATATTAAGGTTAATTTTACATTGGTATTGACAAACCTTTCTGTGAATGAATTCACTGCTCAGTATAAGTACTGTGAGACTTGGTAGGGGTATAATTATTGCTGGTTACTTGGGCAGCAAAATGTAACTTCAGTATTACCTAAAGCATTGACTTAGCTTTGCAGCAGCAATGGGAAAAGCTACTGTATGGTTCTACTTGCTTTCCAAATTGCACAGTTGATGACAGGGTTCTTTTTACTATGTAATATATAGTACTTTCTGTATAATAATTACAATGTGTGTTTGGTTTTTTCTTTTGTAACCTCTGAGGAAAGAGAAATTAAGGTTTACCAGCTGTATTTAGTAACATAACTTCCCTATCTATATAATTTTGTATCCTTAATATGAGAGATATGTAAGTGAAACCTGTGTTTAAGCAGTGTAACACTTGCTTCTGTCTCGTAGTAATTTCTATTAGCGCTGATAAGATTATTTACATAAATAATGACTGCAGAATTGGGAACAAAAATGTGTTGATGGAAATCTGTTTAATTAGGTTGGTTGCTAGCTTATGGAATGTAATTGAAGAGATCTCCATTGCAGGTTATCTAGCTTTTTAAAGTACACACCTTAACGGTGCTGAGAACATGCAGAGCTGGTGTAGTCTTGCAAAGGACATGAGTGCTTGTGCTTTTGTTCATGTGCTTTCTGGATGGACTTTTTCGGTCACAAGCAGCAGTTGCCCAGACTTTACTAAGGTCCCAGATATGAGATGTCTCCTCTCACTATCTTTTGGTCTCACAGGGAGGACACATGGTGTGCTACTGTGGTTTCTAACTGTGAAAGCTGTGTGTGACTCCTGCTGGCCAGACAAAGCTAGCCCTCCAAGAACTTGGGTTATAAACCACCAATTTTTGGAATAATTGAATTGTCCTAATATAGAGCTGTCTCTTAACTATCAAAGGCTAAAAAATCTCTTGAGAGAGCTGGCTGCCCAATCATTTTCTGTGTGCAGTTTCATGTATCTTTTGGCAACGTGTCTTTGTGGTGGCTGCTGTTAGAGGTTGAAAAGTGTATTATGTTGGGTCCTTGAACTATTGAGAGCACTGATTTTTGCATCTCCTAGAGATTAAAGAAAAGATACTGATTGGAAAGAGCCTTGCTGAGAGTTTTCTTGCTGATTAGTACAGCACATAGACTGTGTGTGTCAGATTTGTAACATGTGAATTCTGAAAGATCGAAGCATGTCTTTTATTTAACTAAGGTTAGGGTTGGAGGTGATGTGGGGAGTCAAACTGTTGCCTGATGGTGTTCCTGATGGCTGCCTTCCTGGTATCAAAAGCCCAGCTATGATGGTCTGCACTTGGCATCGTGTGTAGTGTTGGTCCCATTATACTATACCCTGTTGTAATGCAGTTTTTTTCTAGTGGAGCTCAACAGGTTGATCATGTGTCTTTAGTACTGAACATTTCCAGGTCCTGTAGCTTCACGAGTTACCCTGTGTCAGTGAACCTGAAGCAGTTGGGGTTGTTGGCAAACTAATTTGACTGCAATTAGCTGTTGAAACGTGCCTATACTAAATAGCTGGTGTGAACTGTCTGCACATTGTTGTGCAAATCAGCAGATACTTAGTAATACTTTGTAGCTGAGTCGTGAGTAAAAACAGATAATGTTTCAATCAGAATTTTTTTATGTTAATATACCTGTGTGTTTGAAATAACATAAGATGCTGGCTCTGATTTCTTGTATGAATCAGTGTATCTGAATGGTGGGATAGCATAAGCAATTGCAAAGCATTGCTTCTGTGAAATACTGAAGCTTCTGGAAATGTACTTTCCAGATCTTGGAAAGGAAGAGGAAGGGGCTCATTCCTGGCTGAAAGCAACATAAAAGAAGTGACAATGGTAGTATGTACAGGGAGGGAACAGAATAATTTTGCTTTCAGGTCTGTCATAAAGCTTTTAAAAATAGGAGGCATATATAAGCTTCCGTGAAATATATGATACTGGTTTTTATTGACATTTGCTTGTAAATTGCTTAGTGAGCCATGTCATTTAAGTCCATTGTTCAAAATTGTCTTTGCTTTAAGCTGAAACTTAAAAACTACTATTGGCCTCCTCATCACATGTGGTCCCTGTCCCTAAATGAGTCACTATGTCTTAAATTTCCTATATTTTACAGAATTACTGTTAAACAAACTGATGTTCTGAACTTTGCAGAATGGTAGTTCATGTTGCTGTGTTCAATATATTATTCTGCTGTTAGGGGAATTTCAAAAGGGACACATTTGCTGCAGAGCTGGCAGACCCTGTCAAAGTTCTCAGTATAACCTGCTTACAGACCTGCGCAGGTCCTGACCAGTTATGTTATTTCAGTTATCTAAATCATAAGTACTATACAAGCTGTGCTCTAAACAAAAACTGATCTGCGTAATATGCTGAAATTCTGTGCCAGAGACTCAATATGTATAAAATCGGGGTGAAAGGGAAATGTTACCAGCAAGAACCAGAGAAAGTAATAAACACTTCTCTTAGTATTTTGTGAAATACATATAGACGTGATGTAAAAGTTATGACTGAAAATGCAGGACTCTAGTATGTAAAACCAGCAAGTTATTAACAGCTGTTTTATCTGCCTCCTAAACTTGGGAGTTTAGGAGCTGGAGGGCAGTTGGGGTATGGTAATATAAACCAACAGATTATCCTGCTCTAAGAAGAGAATAGGGGTTTCGATTTCATGGTGCAAAATTCAAGTATGCTTAGATTAATTGCGAGAATTTATTGTACATAAACAATTACGCTTGTGTATGGGAGAAGCCTTTTGAAGCTTTGCTTCTGTCTACTATTTGAAAATATCTTTTTGGGGTCCTCAGGATGCCTGAGCAGTAAAAATAAGCACTAATGGATGTGGCATAATAGGACTATTTTAGAGATTCTAAAGACTTCAACACCCGCCAATATATCTTTATATCTATATAATTGCTAATAGCAGTCTTTAAACTGTGTTTTTCTTTACAAAGCAGACTTGATATCACTTTAATATGAGTCATCTGCTTAAATTTGGCTTCCTTTAGCCTGTACAGTGCACGTTGATACATACAGTAGAGTTCTCGTTTTAGTGTTTCATAGACTTTTTACAAAGGAGCAATTGAAAGCCAAGCACTGGCTGTCTGTTTTAATGGAATGTGTGAGTTAAGGCAATTTCCTGTTGCATGGAGAGAAACCTTAAGTAGATTTACTGAATGTGACAGGAGATGTACGAAAAAAGCAAATTATTTAGTACTTTTGGAACAAGACATTATGTTGCTTTGGAAGATTTGACTGAATGACATGTTACATAACAGGTAATTCTGTAGGGTATTAAATATGTCAGTTTGGGGCAAATTATCAACACAAAAGCAGTTTTCTTCTGCCTCTTCTACATGTTGGAAGATCAGGCATATCAGACAAGACTCTTAACAGTGCATTGTCCTTTTCCTGTCCAATTTGCCCTTCTGATGGAAACAGAGAAGCAAGGCACTGTGGTGAAGAAAAGTGCATCCAATTTTAGGTAGTACTTTAATAAATGCTTCTCCATTGTTCATGACTTGGCGGCTGTAACAGTCCTTTTTAATGCCAGGCTTGTTTACAGCTTCAGCTGTCAGAGCACCAGGTTGCTTTTGAACTAGGCTTTTGTTAATTTTTTCTTTTTCTTTTTTTTTTACTCCTGTGAAAGAATTTTGCATTAACTTGATTCAGTAATTTCAGAGATTAGGGGTTTTTTTTATATAAAATGACTAAATGCCATGTGTATGGCTTGGCTAAACAGCAGCTAGTAATTCACAAGAATTGACGTGTTTTAAACACCAAAGCCTGGAGAGGGTTTTCTTCATGTACTGCTGGTCATAAGCAAGAGTGGTCCATTGAAATAGAGAGATGGGGTGGAACAAGGAAAATGTCCTTAGCTTGTGGCTGGCCTTGAGGGAATTAGTTGTAGCACAACAGTCCATTTATAAAATTAAAATGAACAAACAAGCAGTAGAAGATGTGGGGATAAAAGCGTCACAGTAACCTACAGTGAAACAGAGTACGTGTACGGGTGGAACACACAGGATATGAGACATCTTTTGCCACTTCTGTTTGTTTAAAAATCTTAGCTAGCAAGTTAAAGCCCTCGTTTGTTCCTGCATGTCCCAGGATTTGCTAAACGTTACCATTTTGAAGTAAATGGAAAATCTGAGTTTGAGAAAGGATTTGTCAAAAGGTGTTTTCTGTTTTTTTGGTTTTTTTTTTATTTTTTTTTTTTTTTAATAGGAAAAGATTACTTTAGGAGTAAACGCTGCCATTTATTTCTAGGTTTTCATAACGAAAAAATAGTGTGACTGTTCAGAGGTAATTTTGCGGTCATCTGTTACAAATCACTTTTGTTTGAGAATTGCTTCACTGTATGTGGCTCAAATTCCCTTAACTGAAAAAGTGGCCAGCTTCTTCGTCTGTAGCTATGAGCACTGTATTTTGTATAAGCACATGAAAGATGATTGCTATAGCAATGTCCTGGTAGAACTTTCTTCTTTTCAAGGAAACCTCGTATTTAAAGAAAGTTAAATCTGCGGGTGTTTGTTCACTGTGAACTATTTTTCTGTCACTATTTTCTTTTAACTATGCAGGCACAAAAGAGAGGATGGTGCCAGCCTTTGAGATCAAAGGCTAAGAAGGCTGTTGCACTCCCTGGCTGCATTTGGAGTGTTACCAGCAGGTCAAGGGAGGGGATCCTTCCCTTCTAGTCAGCACAGAAGCCCACACCTGGGCTCAGTTCTGGACTCCCCAGCACACGACAGATATGGACATACTAGGGAGAGTTCAGCAAAGGGCTGCTAAATTTATAAGGGGCCTGGAGTATCTCTCTAGTCTGAGAATGCTGGGGACTGTTCAGCCTGGAGAAAAGAGGTCTTGGGGAATCTCATCAGTGTATAGTACCGAAAGTGAGGGTGCAGAGGAGAGGGAGCCAGACAGTATTCAGCGGTGGTCAGTGACAGGACCAAGGCAGTGGGTACAAACTGAAATACAGGAGGTTCCCCCTCAACATGAGGAAACATTTTTTTACTTTGAGGGTGATTGGGTGCTGGCACAAGTTGCTGGGGAAGGTTGCAGAGTCTCTGCCCTCAAAGATACTAAAAAATCTGGATGTGGTCCTGGGAAACCTGCTTGAGGGAGGAAGGTTGGACAAGATGACCTTCAGAGGTCCCTTCCAATCTGTGATCACAAGGGTGTGTTTTGTCAGTTAAATTGAACCATTAAACAGGGAGAGATTTGTCATTCTGTTCAAGTTTATTGCCATGAAACAGAAGAAAGCTTGGATAAGTGGTGTTTTTCCTAGGAAGATGAGTCATCTCTCTTTATCCACTCCCATTTTTTTAAAGTTTGAAGTGACCATATTTGCCTAATCCAAGGTTATGCCATGAGAAATGATGTTCCTTTTTAAAAGAGCAGTCTTTCAATATATGATTTCAGTATGGGAAATATTCTCAACGTTTGATCTGAGAGTACCAAAGCAGGCAAAGTAAAGCCAGGTGTGGTAGTTTCAAGCATGTAATCAGCAACGTGCATCCCACTGTTCTGTAGAGTATTGGGAGGGAGTGGTGGTAGTGGTTGTACTGACAGTCCTACAGGGAGTTATCAAAGTGTTTTAGTTAAAACTTCCTGAAATGTTGAGATGTATGGCTAAAGCTGCTGCTTTGGTTAGAACTGTGGAAGGAGCATATGAGTGCTTGTGTTTTCAGGCTGAGTGGCATTAATTTGTCTTCAGCTCTCTGGGAGATAACGAGAAGTGAACTGCCTGCACTAGTATTTGCTCAGATTTATGATGATATAAAGAAAAGAGAGAACTGTCATGTTGGTGGGTTTTTTTCCTTCCTTTGCTTTGTCGTGGAAGTTCAAGAAAGAGAAAAGGACTCCAGTGATTTTTGACCTCATCTAATGTGTAGAAGGGGGGGCCTTTCTCATCTATGTGCCCCTCTTTTTTACCTGCTCTTCCTCTTAATGCATTTCTCTGGCAGTCCAGAAATGTTTTGAAACCTGAGCTGCAATGAGTTCCGGTCATTTGCTATGTATAGTTTGAATAAATGCAAACTTAGCATTACTAGAGAACACTTCTCCACGGACACCCCCTCTTCTCCACGGACACCCCCTTGTCGCGGGGGAGAAGCTTGCGTGCTCTTATGAGGTTGCGAGCTATGCTGGCGGTGGTTTGTGCCTCCGGTAGGGTCTCCCATGCTAGTCAGGTCTCAACTGAAGGGTCAGACAAAGTGTGTCCACGGGCAGGATGGGCTCAGCCCCTGGGCAACCATCGTAGGAGAAGGACAACTCTTAACTCCAAACCCGGGCAGATGGAGCTCGCTTAGCCCTGTAAGGCCATCCATCTATGAGAAGGATACTCTAACTAAACCTACGTCCTGAGGACTTCGCTGTCACCGTCCAAGCTTGCTTGGCCCTGGCAGATGAACCTCAGGAGTAAAGGGTGGGNCTCGCATGTTGGAACATCAGAACCATGCTTGATACTGCGGATAGTGGACGTTCTGATCAGTCTAGAAGAAAAAAGACAGCGCAGAAAGAACCGTGCCTCGCCAATACAGCCTGTGGAGACTTTCCACTGTGCCTTTTGCGACCGGACTTGCCTATCGCGCATTGGCCTTTTTAGCCACCAGCGCGCTTGTAGCAAACGTGGGTAGAGCCCTTCTCAAATCTTTGTTCGCAAAGCCTAGCCATGATGACTAGAGAACAGTGAACAGCAGATTATGGGAAGGGTGACTTAAGGGAGCTAGTAAGTCATGCCTCTATGGCTGAAACAACCTATTTCATTGTTCCTGGTGAGAGTTTTTGAACAATTTTGGCTCTGGATATGTCTGCAGAGTATCTGTTTGTGCATCAGGGTGTAACCTGCCTCTAAAAATTAATTGTTAAAATGTCTTCTTATTAACAACATCAGAAAATAAAACGGTCATGAACCGAAACCCTGATAAAAAACTTCTGCAGGTACTACTTTTGGGACTGGTGATCCATCCTGTAAATGATGAGTGTTAAAATTGGCCAAAATATGTAGGAAGCCTTATTAAACTCAGTTTCCAGAAAGATCCTGATTCTGCTGTTACTATGTTATAGTTACAGAAAGAGTGATGCAGATATCCTAACGTGTAGGAAAAGATAGGGTGAATTGTCTTTTAGGTTTATATAGGCAGTCAGTACTGTGGAACTGTCACTTGCTGCTGTTCTGGCTATTGCTTGAGAGGTTAATGGAGATATTGCTTGATATAACATGAATATTTCAGAGGTAGGCAAGGGATTCTTAGTGCTGTCTGTTCAGCTGCAATTCCCAGTAGTGCTTTTTACATTCTTGTGGCTATCTAAATTTGTCTGCTCAAACTCTGCCAGAAACTTCAACTAAACAAAAATCAGTTTTGTTTCTTTTGACATACATGTTTATATTAACTATACCATTGCTTCTGTAAATGGGTCCAGGTTGGTTTTTTAAGCAGTAAAATATCTCAATTAAAAAAGTCCCATTTTCTTTTCATAACTGTATCACATATTCATGGTTTATTGTAACTCAAATGGCAGAGAGGAAGAATACTGCTGTTGTGTGGCTAAAGCTTGAATGATGCATAAGGCCAAGCAATTAATTTTGTAAATACTTGAAGACTGTTTTAAAAATGTTCATGAACTTAGTCTTCTTCATCCAGCTTGCTCCTCACTAAAGGTAAAAATCCTGCCCTCTTCCAAAAAAGATTCTGCAATAATAAATTTGTTTAAATAAATATCTGACATCTATCATGGCTTTTATAATTGAAGGCATTCCCACTGTTCATATTTTCACATGCACTTAGTTGGGTAGCTTTGATAACTTCTAGTTTCTTTTTTAGAGATCTGTTTCAAATGTCCATTTCCCGGAGGTGCTGTGGCTTTTTCTGTAGTGTATATATTGAACACAGCATTCATATCATACAGATGCTGAGGGATTGAAGAGGTGCAGTTTTCAGTACCTCCCAATAACTCAATATCACTTTTTAAATGCTCATTTCATGTTTGTCACAGTTATATGAACAAATGCTAAGATCCCTCTTCATCCTGAGAGCCCCCCTCTCAAGGACTTTGTTGAGTAGAAAAATACATCAGAAGCTCTCTACAACAGAAGTTTTCTGAGTGAAGAACTGTACTTGTTGGCTCATGATTTTTTTCTTGGAGGTGCATTACTTAAATAGAAGTTTGTAGTTGGCTCATAGAACAGTGAAATAAGTTTTAAAGCAACTAGTGCACTTTTAATTGTAAAACAACTTGCATTTAACTTTGTGTTTTCTGTAATTTCTTTACAATAAATGCTGCTATTAATAGTGGTGTGCTTCCTAGTTAGCTGCAGTATAGAGGGGATAGGAAACACCCCCATACAGCATATTGCCAATCGGCACTTCATGTGATGGGTGAGAGAGAGTCGTACTGTCAGGGCCCCTTTTTCTATTTAGGTGTTTGACTGCAAATGCTAATTGAAAATGCTGAAAAAGATTATGGGTAATAGTCACCCAACCTCTGGGCATTGAGCTGAGACTACTGGTATGCTCTGGATATGGTGGGACATCTTGATGCCTTTCTGTCTTACCTGCCTGCTCCTTGTTGCTTGTCCTGATTGTTGATCTGGAGTTGTGAGCCACCAAAGTCATTGCAGTGGTGTTGGAAAAGCCATTGCTTCTGGTATTGGAATGCATCAGTGTTACATGGGAGACAGAAATGAGCTAGAAATGCCTACCGTACTGCCAGAAGTATGGTCCTGACTAGTGCTAAATTACAGCAGGCTCTTTATTATAGCCAAATTCTTGAGAGCTTTTGAGTGTAAACACTTGAAATTTTGAAAATTATGGTTACAGCTCGCTGGAGGACTTACCTACCACCAGTACTGCCAGTTCACCAGTAACTCTTCAGAGACTTGGAATCACACCTAACTCTGACTGCTCAATAAGTAGCCTAGTCTTCTTCAGAATCAACATAAAGCTGCCTTCAAAATCAAGCAGTACATTTTGCTACGGATGAAGTTATTAAGCTTAGTTAGAAGAGCCAAGTGCCTGGACTGCTAATTGTGCAGCACATAAGTGGTTTATTATCATATTAAAAGACAAGTCTAAGGAAAGCCTTTATCCATTCTTGAAGAAAAGAGTTTTGTTTCTCTGAGCTGTGTCCTCAGTATCGGTATCAGGTGCCTGTCTCTTTTTCCCCATAGAAGTGCTTGTGTGGGATCCTTGGGATGTGTTGTGGCAGAACCAGGCCAAGAAAATTCCAAGCTCAAGGGCGGTTAAAAGTCACAGCTACCTGTAATTTGGCCTTTTCCAGTGGAAGCTGGCCTTTTCCAGCCCTATCCCCTTTATATTAAGGGTCAGTTATTTACTCTGAGACAAGAAATTTCTCTGATGTATGCTTTTGTGTCATTGGTGACATATTGATGAAACTGAGTGCAGTTTGTTTTTTCACTCAAACTAGCAAGATAGGGAATAGTGAGCAGATGTGTTTTAGGAGTGGTTCCCTAGTTACTTCTCTGGTGCTGCCTAAACTAGGAAAGCTTCTGGAAAACATACATGCTTTTTTGCAGCTTCCCAGATAGACACACACAGACTGAAGCATGTTCAGTGGTATTGATGTTTCTGAATGGCATTTGATCCTCTATGATGGTTCTTGCTATTTGTTTTTTTTTTCCTTCTCTTGGTGGATCCTGTTGATTTTTTTATTCCAGCCAGTTCTTATGTCTACAGCTCCCAGCATGGTGGCTGCAGAGAGTTCCTAGGGAATTTTTGTTACAACTAGGTAAGCCTATTTGTTTCAGGAAATCTTTATCCTTGTTTATTTCAAAAGTTGGAGAGCTCATATGGCTTATGAACTGACTTCAGCTGAAGTGTATTGTGGTAATTTATAACAAACAGGTAGTGTTGGTATGACTGTACAGGCAAACATAAGCCAAGTAAATACTGCTTCATTAATTACATTTATGTTGGATCAGATGACCAATTTCTTATCTTAAACATAGCAATATTTATAATGTTATTTAAAACCACAAGATGCTGAAATATTTCTTTTAAATCTCTCATTTTAAAAAACAAACCAGTTACTGTTGATTTTTATATTTTGCCTGAGCAGCAATTAGGTAAGACTTGTAGACTTTTCCATGACAGCCTTATTTGAGCACAAGAGTATTAGATGTAGCAGAAGCCTGTTACAGATATGAACACACCAGATGAATGTCTTAAAAGCTTATTTAGGTTGTGTATCTCCATAACTTTTTAAAAGCCTTTATATGAATAAGAAATACTTTCATATTCAGTAAATCTGAAGGCTGCGTGGCGCTAAAAGCATCTGCTTTGCGTGGCTGTCACTTTCTTAATTTCACAAATAGCCTTGGCACAGTTGCTTTCAGTATTTTAGAGTCCTGTGGCCTTTTAGGTAAGTATTGATTTGAACTTACTGCTTTGCCATTTCCTCTTCAGTGTACATTTATTTCTGAGGGAAAAGCACGAAAATCTGAAGTGCACATCTCTTCCTTGAAATAGTGAGGGCGGAGAGAGAGTGACTTCTACTTTGTAGTTTATTTGGTGTATTTATAGGCTGTCAGTGCATTGCAAGGACATATTCTGTATGTGACTGAAATTTTTTCATCTTTCTTCTCCCACAGTTCAAAAATACATTGGTATTAAGTCAGTTCATAAGTGTTCACAGAGTTCATTCAGGTGTTTCTGCAGGTGCAACTTTGGCATTTAAGTGTTGGAAGGTGAGGCCCACTTTCTCTTTTCACAGAACTTTTAGCTCTGTATATAGGAGGTGTCAGTTTCCAGAAAAGCCTCAAAACAGTTATGTGGGCTGCTAAGTAACAAAGATTTTAACTAATAAGGAGCTTTTTACAAATGCAGGAAACTTAGGGATAACTTTGTTTTACGATATTTCCTTGACTTGTTCCATAACTGTCAGGCCAAGACCATTTACTCTGTAGTGCAAATATGGTCTGTGCCAACAACGTTTCAAAAAAATGGCTGGCCTAGTGCCAGCACCATTACCCTGTCATTATTCTGACAATAAAGAAATGCAGATGTGCCCGAGTTCATACTGTCTGAAACACTGAAGAATTAAGAACGATCAAAGTACATCTGATAGAATTTTGGCACAACCTTATCTCGGGGGAATCTGGAGGGGAGGGTGGGGTTGGTTTAGCTCCCTTTTGCATCAACTTATTGTACTCTCAACAATGCTGGCTCACTCCTGTTGGTCATGGAGCTAGTGGGGAAAATGGGCTTTCAGGTACTCAACGAATTAATTTTATGAAAATGGTGGTGTTTTATAAAACAGGTAGTTTCCCCCCAAAATGTTGTCTTTTGAAAAGTCTGTATGCTCGTAACTGTTCTACTCGCAAAAAAGTGTTATAGTAAATGGGAAACAGTGAAATGTCATCATCCGTGCTGGGGGCTTTGACATCTTTGTACCACTAACATTTGTTAGCTCTTCTGAGTGTCTGGAAGACTTTAGTGTTAGAACTCTTCAAGTTTTCAGGCCCGGCTCTGTACCTTCTTTCTAATTGCTGGAGATTGCTTGTACAATGGCTGAAGGTTCCTGACTTAAACTTTGAACCCTGTGAGAGATTTAAGTATTGGAGTAAGAGCTGTTCTTCTGCACCAAAAAGCTCATTTTAATATTTTGAATATCTTGTGGCGAAGGCTGTGTGAATCCATCTGTCTTTGCTCTTGAGGCAATGCTTTTCTAAATAGTAGGTTAAATTTCACTTCACGTGATTAGTTTACCCTGTTTGCACATAAAATTCTTCTGGGCAGTGAAGTGTTCAAGATATATGGGCTATAATTTTGAACCTTTGTTGGCCGACAGTGATATTTTGGAAGACCTGAGAGGGAATGAGAATCAATGTAGACCAGTACACTTTTCCTTCAGCAAAATGGTATGTCAAGTAGGTCTGATGCTGCTCCACTAAATCCAAGCTAAACCAGCGTGTTCCCAGTGACATGGAGCTGAGGCCTTTGTATAGTACTCGGCACTGGTGAGTATCCTGGCTTAGGGGAGGGAAACATTCGTTACCACTCAGGTTGCATCTGTCATCTTCCTGTCTTACAGCTTGTTTTACATCTGGGAAAGGTGGGCCTGTGAGAGTCTCAAATTAAATAATAATCTTGGGAGAAGAAATTGTGGTTAAGTTTTCATAGCAGCATGTCACATTTAATATGTCTTCCAGGCCTTTGATTCCCAAAAACAGCTTTACAGAGATGCCTTTTACAGAGCTCTCCATGTAACCCCTGATTTATATCTATTGCTTTAATCAATAGTCACATCTTCCGAAAGTGTTTGCTTGGCTGAAAATACTGAATAAATAATAGTGGTATTGAAAGAAGACACTTGATGTACTAGCAAGGGAAGAAAAACTGCCCCCACAAACACTTTACCCATTTAATTAGGCAGAAAATGGATTCTGTAGATTGGTTATTCAAAAAGGCTTTTTATTAATGTGATTGTTATTCCATTAGTAATTGGATTGAGGGACATTCTCTTGAGTCTGCAAAGAAGGAAGAGAATACAGATTTTAATAACTTTGGTTTTTGTGTACAAACAATTAGAGCTTAGAGTGATGATTTACATAGTATTTTCTTGGGTTTTAAATGCAGTGGAGGGAACTTCTCCATTATTTATCTCTTGCTGCAGGGTGGGACCCACTCTTAATTATCTTACAAACCACATTCTAGAGCTTTGCATTAACATTGAAAGAGCTCATTTAATTTCTTGTTCCTTATATTTTCCTATTTTCTAGCTACAGGTGTTAATTATTGAGCTCTTCATGGAAGTAGCTGCATGTTTCATTTAAGAACATTTTTTTTAGAGGTCATCCACAAAGCACTCTTGAGTTCCCTTTGAAGATCCACTTTTGTCAAGATGGATATTTTGTTGGGTCACTGTTGGAAATTGGGTGACAGAGGGGGGTGTCAAGGAAAATAGTATGGTGTGTCTCCTGTCCGTCCAAGGTCTGTGTGCAAAACCCGGAGAGAGAGACCTTTTTTAGTTGGTCTTCATATTACAGCTATTTGCTTTATCATTTCCTTTCTGTGAGAGGAATTCAGCAGTATAACTGTGTATAAAAATTGTTATTTTGATTATGTCCAAGATGGCTCTGTGCAAAACAGGCTTGCATGTTGAAAGGTTTGCTAGTTTGTGCACACTTGCTATGCTGCTGGTTCCAAAGCCAGCAGTTCTGTTTTCATAGCCCTCCCATTGAGCTCACGTGTCCTGCTGGGCTTGGGGTATCCAGAATGAGGTTTGTGCAGGCTGTGTTCCCTCTTTCCTCCTAACTTATTCTCCTGCCACAGTAGCTTTGGTAGTTTGTGAACGGACAAAGAAGAGTTGGCTTACTGACATGAAAGCATCTGCTTACTGACAAGTGATGCAATCTGTCTGCCATAGTATTACTATTAAAGCAGTGTACTGATTCCTCAATGTATTCTTAATATAGTATTTTTATAAGCATAAATAACAAAAACTTTACAAAACCAGAGGGGAATTGGACCCCTCCAATTTTTTTTTTTTGCTTCGTTCTCTGATGTTGTTATGGTATCATAGAATGGGTCTGCTTGGAAGGGACCACCAACCTCCCTGCTCAAGCATTCAGGTTTTTAGAAGTGCGTCATGTCTGTGGCAAGACCTGGACCTGTAGGAGACAGGATAGCTTTTGCTGCAACTCAGCATCATTGTGGATTTCTTTGTCAGTTCATTTGCATTGGGACTGAAATGCTTGGAAATACTTTCTGCATATGCAGAAAAACACTAAACGTGAAATAGCAGTCTTAAGGTCTTGGAGGAAAAGAGGATTACCTCATATATAACTTCTCAGTGCTTATGGCCTATTTAAAATTTTTTTTTTAACCATTTATTACCATTGAATCTGGTTTTATGCCATAATGTATGTCATTATGGCATGCATGATAATCATACAACAGGCAAGGAATAAGGAAGGGACCTGAAAGATGATCTAATTCCAACCCTCCTGCCATGAACAGGGACATTTACTGGACAAAGTTGCTCAAAGCCCCATGAACACTTCCAGGATGTGGCATCTACCCATAAGGGTTTCCATAATGTTTCTTATTTTTATTTTTTCCTTATTTTTTCCTTATTTTTTCCTTATTTTTTCCTTATTTTTTCCTTATTTTTTCCTTATTTTTTCCTTATTTTTTCCTTATTTTTTCCTTATTTTTTCNTGCTTCTTATTGCTTCTTATTGCTTCTTATTGCTTCTTATTGCTTCTTATTGCTTCTTATTGTTTTTTCTTATTGCTTATTTTTTCTTATTTTTTTCTTATTTTTCTAATTTTTCTTATTTTTTCTTTTTTTTTTCCCCTTTTCAATAGCCTGCTAATGCTGTGTTTTGTTCCTTGCTCAATTTCAGTAATATTGCTGAGGGTCCAAGATACCTTAATAATGCAGAGTTGCCACTTCTCTGGTTGGATCTTACAATAAAATCTCTAGTGTGTCTGTTGCAGTCCAACAACTTTTCAGGAAATCTGGGCCAACTTCAGCTGCTGCCCAGTTTTCTCTTTTAAGTGCATGGTCAGCAATATCCATGCTCTACAAAGTTGCTCAAAGCCCCGTCCAACCTGACCTTGAACACTTCCAGGATATGGCATCTATCCATAATGGGTAGATGTTTCTTATTGCTCTTTGGACTACATGGTTGTAAGAATATTGTTGCGGAGTCATGAAAGTATCATGTAATGTAAATGGAGAAAAGCAATCAAGTTTTACCTTGATTAGCTCCTAGGGAAATGTGCTTGCACCCTATGCGGTGATTAGTATGTCTTCTGGAAGCACAGTCGCACTTGCTTCCTGTCTGAACCACGAATAATCGGACCTTTTTGAGTGGAAATTATTGCAGGTTTCACAGAGTGGTAACAAGCCCCGTGTATGTTCTGTTCAGATGTCTCTGTCTACCCAACTGAATGACTATAAAGAACCTTTAATTTGGAATAGGTTGCCTAGGACCTAAGTGAAAGCTTATGTTTGATATATTCATTAGAAGTATGTACATATTTGATATTTATGTAATACTCAGTGTGTTCTTTCCCATGGTAACAAAGGATGGTGGTTTTTTATTTTTGTTTGTTGTAAGACACTTCTGGAAGCTCTTTATCAGCTTAAGGGTAACGTAATTAAAGTCTTTTAAGGCACTAAAAAAATAAATAAGCATCATATGCTCTTGTGTTATAAAGCTGACAAGCTGTTGAAAAAGATGAAGTGCTGCATCATCGAATATTTAGATGAATACAAGTGAGTAGATCTAAGCTGACTTGGATTTAAACAGATCTGTTCTTGCTCATGTGGAAGAATAAAGAAGAAAAGTAGGGGAATGGCAGGTAGATCTCAAGATTTAAGACTTCAGAAAACAATTTTCACTCTCCCTTTTTTGTTTGAATTGTAGTGGGAGGCTATTAAGGAAAAATACGTGGTAGTTTTGTGCAGTCTTAGGGATTACATCTTGATGTATCACCAACACAGCTGTTACAATGCAATACTATGTCGTGATTACGTTTTCAGAAGGAGGGTATAAAGAATTAGATCAAGTGATCCTTTAAGCTCCTAAGGGTTTAACATACTGTTCTTACATGTGTTACAGCTTTAAATATAAATAAAAATGAATAAAATATAAATAAACATGAAATAAAAAAGAATAGCTGTTTAATATTTACTTTATGGTATTAATGAGTTAGGAGAATGTGAGAACTCAAAATAAAATGTTCACAATTTACAGACCATTAAATGTAGAATGTACTGAAGTTAATCTGAAGTTAGAGCAGCCTGGATGGCACTTCTGTCTTGAGAAAGATTTCTCCGCCCTTCTGGGGTGATTACAACAAACTGGACANCTTGTTCTCATGAGCAGTGCCATGTGGTTGCACTAGCAGGGCTAGAAAAGGAAATGCTGACAAGGACGAGTATTTGTAGGAGCTTTGCTTTAGGGAAGCTAAAATAACACTTGCTGGGTAACCAACTGTTGGGAAAAGCTTTAATGAGCTGGCATAATCTAAACCAGGATGTCACTCTTTTTTGAAGTTAAGTAGGGAATCAAAGGAGATAGCCCAGTTCACAGATGAGATAAAGGAGAGTGCTCTGAAGAGAGGATGGAGGTATACAGAGAAACAGGGGAAATGCAGGGGTGTAAAGGGTGTGGTTTTTTGGTGCTGCCAGAGGTGTGTAGCTCAGGGAACCTAGGAGTAATGTGAGTTGCAAGTGAAGAAAAAATTATCTATTATATATGCTTTTGTTCTAAAGTTTTGATTCTGAAGTGCAGATGAAACTACTGGGTCTAAGTGGCTTGAGTTATGCTTCTGAACTTCCAATCTGTGTTCTTGAAAGCAGACTTGTACGTGGTGCATTCTCAATTGGACCTGCTGAGCTAGCCAAGAATAATACCCTGAGGACTGTGGCTCGGATTTTTGCTTAGAAATGAGCAAACTGTAAATGATGGGGAGTCTCCATGCCTGACACAATAGCTGTAAGAATGTATTGTGATACAGCTCTGTTGATAACCAGGTCAGTACTGAAGCATGTAGCACTTGAAGGTTATATTGATCAGCAGAATTTAGTTATGATACAGGTAAAGTATGTAAAGAATAGAGCTTAATGGGATGAAGAAGCAAAATGAAACAACTGCACAATGAGTCAATCTACCAAAAAATGTGAAATCATTGAAGTGGACATTTGCATATTAAAAAGACAAAACTGTGTGTTCTGTGCAATATTAAGTTCTCGTGTTTTGAGTCTCACTCAGTTTCCTTCATGGCTTTCCTCATTCTGAAAGCCAGAATCTTTTTTTGTGGCAGTGGTCCTAATATAAACCAATTAGATGCCAGTGACTTCTCTTTACGTAAAATGTCAAAAAGAATCTTCTCTGAAATAAACCATACCCAGATGTTTAGATTTATGTTGATAGCATATGGAAGAAAGCAAAAGGCAGAACAAATTTAATACTTAATTCACTTGTAAAGCATTCACCACCATCAGCTCAGTTTTGCTACTGTTAATATCAGATTACTTACATATCTCTATAGGTAGAGCATAAGCTAGACAGATTTTGTTTGCTCAACTACTTAACCTGAAGTTGATCTCCTTTAATTTTCCCTTTTTAAGGCTTTTTTGTTTGTTTCGTTGTTTTTTGTAAGGGTTTTTGGTTTGGTTCTTCTGGATGAGAGCATTGTTTGTTTTTTTTGGGGGGGGTTTGTGTGTATTAGCATTCTGTTGGTGCTTAGGGTAGTGAGCTGGCTGAACTGTTTACTGCTGCTGAAACAGGGGACAGCTTACCTGACTTTCTCCTTCCAGTGCTCACACTGTTGCCCATCTTCACTTTTTCAGTGGTTCTGGTGCACTTTGGGCTCTTCATCCAATTGCCAGTTCATTCAACTAATGCAGCAGAAGTCCTGCTTTTACGAGTTCTGTGCCATTTGTAGACTGCTCACCTGTATAACCTGGCTCTGTTCTTGGACATGCTTAATGCCTTTCAAACAATTTTACTGAAATAATTGCATCTTTTTTTTTTTTTGCCTCTGAGTCATAGCTACTCTT
The DNA here is from genome assembly GCA_013400415.1 of Scytalopus superciliaris. Lineage (NCBI taxonomy): Eukaryota > Metazoa > Chordata > Aves > Passeriformes > Rhinocryptidae > Scytalopus > Scytalopus superciliaris. The sequence goes on from VXBX01007801.1 coordinate 493,059, forward strand.
GAAGACAGGACATTAAAGTCCCTTTTTTGCAGTCGTTAAACTGACTTTGGGGGACACTGTAGATCACCCAGAACAAGTGGAATTTGCTGTTGAATTGTACTAATTGGTGCACTGGTTTTACATTTTAAAAAACTGAGCACCAGAAGATGGAAAAAAAGTTGTAGATCAGGAGTTGACAGCTACAGGTATCCTCAAATAGATCAAAGTCCCATATTATCTCTTTTCTCAGGTTCTGAAATCAAACGCAAAAAAAGCAGGTTTGTTGAGATGGAGATGCTTTTAGTCATAAAGAACCAATTGTGCTTGTTTCATGTTCATAACTGAGCTTAACCAGACTGAGCCTGGTGTCCTCCTGGTTACTGTCATCTGAAATGCTGTGCAGTTTCCAACTTTACATTTATTGTATTTGCAGTGCTTCAATACTTCCGTTCTTGGCACCTCAATAAACATTTTGTGATGTTTCCTCTCCATCTCATGTGTCTCTTAAACTCCTCTGTGCGTAAGGAAATGAGGAAGAGATTACATCCAATTTGTCTTTGCTTGCTGTTGTGGTTTATTGGACAAATATCAAGCTAAAAAGTATACTTATGCTTAGCTAGCTATTCAGCGGCGTAATCTTTTGACAGAGCATCTCTTCAGTCATGTTCTCTCCTGGGATTTTATCTTATCTTGCTGCTCTATGACATTTTAAAAGTGGCATGTTTTTCCTTGACTTCTCTTTTGTACTGCATCTCACTCCTCTCTTCACTTCCTGTTATCTCTTGGGAAAGAATCACTGCCTTCACTTTGTGCTACAGTTTCAGACTGCTGCAGGTGGATGTGTGGAGTGTTTTAAGCACTGTGGTCTTTTTTTCCATCTTCTTTTAAATGTAAGCACAGTGCTAGTATTAGTTGAAGGTAACCTACTTTACAGAAGTTTCTGTCACTGCTTAAATTTCAAGAGTTGATGCTTTCTTCATGTTTAAAAGAAAATCTTAATTAAACTGTTACTAATGCAAAATAATTTGTTTCTATTTCAAAAGTTCAAACAGTAGAAAGAGGGTCTAGAATGTTTTTTGGTCTGGTCCTTGTCACTATAATGTGCAATATACAAATGGATTTTCACATAATTTCATTTTATCTTAGACCAAGGTACAGCAGAAAAATCCTGACTTTCTCCTTTTCTTGAGCCTTCTACTCCTTTTCCAACTGAAATATCCTTGCAGAGACAGGAAGCAGCATAAGAAACACATGTGCACTGAGAATGCAGGAGATAGCACTATGCAGCTGTTTAATTCATTAGCCTTTCTGATTCTTTATAGACATTAAATTAGTGGTTGGATGAAAGGTTCACCACAGTGGGATTTTTGAATGCAGAGCTAATGAAAGTTCACTTATAGCTGGCATGTAACTGGTGTCTGCTGAATGCTGGGTTTTTTTAAGAGAAAAGATCATTACCCTGCTTAGTCATAGTACTGCATATAGTTTTCTGAATAATTAGTTCAAACAGTCTCAACCAATCTGTTATACTGTATCTTTTCCTGATAGGGTCTTGTTTGATATTAATTTCTTCTTTTTTTTTTTTTTTTTTTTTTTTTTTTTTTAAGAAGATGCCTACCAGAGGTTTGGTGTGTTGCTTTCTTCCCTGTCTTAGCGCATTTTCTTTAAGTGGTAGTTTAAGTTTTGCTGCTTAGCAAAATTTCCTCATTGAAACAGGCTGTCCAGGGAAGTGATGGAGTTGTCATCCCTGGAAGTTTTCAAAAAACCATGTGAATGTAGCACTTAGGGACATGGTTTAGTGGTGGACTTGGCAGTGCTTGGTAATGATTGGACTCAATGATCTTGGAGGTCTTTTCCAACCTAAACAACTCTATGGTTTATTAAGATCCAGTGACAGATTGTGCAAAATTTTAGCTTATGGCTTAGAAATAGAAATAAAATTTCTAATCCTTAGAGGTTAAGAGGACTGACTAGATTCCAAATGTGCAGTAATATAGTGCTGCTTAAGTATTCAGAAATTACAACTGTGCAATGAGGACTGCTAAGCCTCATTATAGATTTTCCAAGTCAAATTACTGAATAACTTAAAATGCATTAATATACATGTAATTTAATTGCGAACATAAATTAAGGGCCAAAAGGCTTTGGAGAGTAATGTAGATCCATGTCCTCCATCCCTTTCTCTTACCCTGGGTGATGCTGAATGCAGTGCTCCAACTAGTGTGTAGTAATTCTTCCCATTCCAGCCATTACTTGAATCTGACTTGTGCTGTCTGTAGACCTGCATAGGAGAACATCCACCTTATCATCAGGAAGACCAGTCTTCAGTCCAAGTCATAATTATAGTTCAGTCTACTTTGCCTTTTTAGTTTATAGCCCTACTTCCTTCCCATTGATTCTTTTTTATATCACGTCAGATAGGATGCTTACTTTACATTTCTGTATTCATCAAATGATTTTCTTTTTGAAGTGAGCAAAATGTTCAACACAAGAGGAAATCAATATTAAGAGGACTTAAAGCTGCAGACTGAAGTGTAGGCAAAGCTGTGTATTACCATTCATTATTAAAAAAAGAAAGAAACCGTGTTTACACTCAAGTTTTTGCAGTATTTAGAGCTGGAAACAGGATTTGGAAAAGGGCAGATTTTCCTAGAAATACAGGAATTCAGTTTAGTGGAAGAAGGAACTGTCAAATATGATCTTCAGATTTGTTGTGACTAATGAGGAATCTGCTGTAGGACTGCCATGATTGCATGTGGGTTCTTTCCATAATGGGAACAGGAGTCAGAATTGGAATAATGTAGCAGTTTCATAATGTTATCATCATTGTTGTCAAGCAATTTTTTTCATCTTTTTACTTATCTAAGGAGGATATAATTATTTGAGGAAAACAAGATTGCCTTTTCTCACTGAGTCAAAACCCACTGTCTTTTGTTTGTGTTGGGCATTTGGCTGCCTCTGGCAGCCCTGGAGTCACCCAAACACTGTGCAGCTTTTCCTTCTTAAACTTGTCTTGAATGGGCTGACTTTGGGAATGAACCTCAGAACTAAAAAGTCATTGAGGTGCTTCAGAGAAGGTCAATGAAGCTGGTAAAGGGTCTGGAGCACAAGTCTTATGAGGAGCAGCTGAGGGAACCAGGGTTGTTTAGCCTGGAGCAAAGGAGGCTCAGAGGGCACCTTGTCACCTCATCTCTTCTCCCAGCCAACAAGTAACAGGACAAGAGGAGATGGTGGCCTCAAGTTGTATCAGGGGCAGTTTAGATTAGATTTGGAAAAAATTTCTTCACCAAAAGGGTTGTCAAGCACTGTAACAGGGTGCCCAGGGAAGTGGTTGAATCACTACTATCCCTGGAGGTACTTAAAGTACATGTAGATGTGGCACTTAAGGACGTGGTTTAGTGGTGGACTTGGCAGTGTTAGGTTAATGGTTTGACTCGATCCTAAAAGTCTTTTCTAACCTAACCAATTCTATGATTGATTTCCAGGTTGAGCTTTGAATCTGAAGGAGCTTGGCTGCGCAATCCATGTGCAGAAGTAATGTGAAAGAAGGATCCATTTTCTAAAGTGTTTTCTGCAGCTATTTAGAAACCTGTCGTGACGAGGTGGATTTGGGGATTTCTGCACAGGACAGAACTATGTGGGTGGATGGAAGGGCACCTTGGTCTAAAATAAATGTATTCCATGACGGGCAGAATTTATGAATCCCAACAGTGTTCTGTTCCCTTCTTCTCTATCTCCATCCAACCAGGGCAGTCACAACAGATCAATATCAAGAAGATATTTGAACTGGGCAGGAAACAGTATGTGTGTTGCTATGTGTGGAACTGTGGATATGCAAGTTCAGTAGCCAGCTGCTCCCAAAAGGCATGTTAAAAACATGATTTCTGCCTGAGCCTTACTCAGTGGAGAGATGGGCAGATGAATGATTAATTTATACTTTCCTCTTCTCTGATGCTTGTGTTCATGAAATATGAATGAAACTGGTTATTTCTGAGTTTTTAGACTTCTGTTGAGTATATTACTGGAGAAGACAGAAGTAGAATGACTTAATCTATACTCCCTTAGGAAATCAGGCTTAGAATAGTGATTTTTAGACTATGGTCTGTGCAGAACTGTGCATCGTTGGGAGCTGTTAGGAGCAGATCTGCAAAGGAGGCTGCTGCGATGTGTCCCAGAGACTGGGCTGGAACTTGTCTAGGTCAGGATGTTATAAATCTTCACAGGAACATTAAGATGTTCATTTTGACTTAAGCTGCTGAGTGAGAATCGGAGAACTGGAGGGAAAAGAGAGGTGGAGGCAAAGATTTAAGTCTCCATGAAATCATAGCAGAGTTTGGATAATGGGCACTATGTGATTCCCCATACTTTGATCTGTTGTGTGAAGAAAGTGTGAAGATGATGTTATTGAAATAAGAGCTAAGTCTCAGGCTATGAAATTGGGAAAGTATCCCAGCTTTAAGCTCAGCTGTGTAGGAGGGTGCACCCTTAGAACTGACCTGGAACATACTTGATGTATTATGGAATATGTACATGTATATATTTGATTTAATATATACATGTTATATGTTTGTATATATGTTTAATGTTCTCTTTACCTGTTTTTTCAGACCATTAGTTGGTTTTATTTTCATGGCATGAGACACTTTGCATTCATCTTAGGATGGTTGGTGTAATGTGACATTTCAGAGACCTGGCAAACAGGAAGGCACATCCCATGTTTCTGGGCATGGAAACTGCTAAAATTAGAACTGGAAACTGCAGGTAGTGCATTGAGTTTCAATACTTTCCTCCTATCCCTTAAAAAGATAACTGGCCTTTTACTGCAGGGTGTGGTTACTGTTTTTCAAGTTGGTGCTGCAAGATGTGTGAAAGTGATTTTCTTTTTTAATTTTTTTTTTTTTTTTTAAACAACTGGTATTAGCAGGGACTTTTGAGCACATAAGAAGATTACAGGGGTAATTACAGGGATGCCTGGACTTTGTGTGCCTCAAGGAAGCTTATAATGGGTGCTTTGGTGAACTAGCTGCCTGTGATGACTATACTCTGGCTTTGTGAATACTTGTGCTAATATACCTCTTTTTCCGTATGGTTTTTGTTTCTTTATTAAGCAGATTGTGGTCTGACTGAAGTGTATACTAGGCCTGCCTGTTTATTTTCAAATGAAGTTTTCTTGGATGGTAACACTGCTACTTGCATCTCTTAGCTGAGTTTGGTACTGAATGTTTCAATCTTTTTATGTCATTCATTTGGAAAAATAATAAGCAAATCCACCTGTGGGTTAAATGATATAGTGATGGGCCAGAATGGAAAATACTGCTGGAGATAATCTCAGTTTTACTGTTGAGTCTATAGGAAGCTTACATGGCCATATGCTTCTATCTTTTTCCAAATCCTAATTAATAAAGAATAAATGTGTGTATGCGTGTGAATGAATAAAATCTAAGATCATCTCGAGTAGAAGCAGTGCCAAGTAGTTAATGTTGCAGGAAGGGAGAATAAGAACCTAGAGAAAAAAAAAATATTTTGGGTCTATTTTCAGCAGTTCAGAAGAAATTTAATTTATAAAATTATGACTGAGGCAAAACTCCTACCAGTACTTAATCTTTATGAAGCAGGTTGTCATGGAGCAGGTGTTGCCAAGGCCTGGAGTCTGGATCTCTGTTAGGAGCTTGTACGTGGTGCCACAAAACATCAAGTAACAGCAAAATGTCTTTCACCTGCTATACCTCGAAGCATCACCAGGAGTTCCCATTTTAACTGTTCTCTCTGTTGGTTATCAATGTATTAGAGTAGAGGAGGCTAGAACCTCACTTCTCTGATCCTGGGATGGTAGTATTAGAAAAGTTCTATCTCCAAGGGAAAGGCACATACAGATTTTCCTCTAGTTTTATTTCCACACAAAGAGCAGCCTCTCTTGCCTTCCCAACTGAGGCTGAACTATCCAGTACTGCTGCAGGTGCCAGAGCCTTGACCCGACAGCACAGAAATGCAACTGTCTGTACCCATTTTTCACCTGAGCTTTTTCAGGTAGAAGCGTCATTTAGTATAAGTTCGTGGAAAATTTTTTCGGTGCAGTGTGCAGTATATGCTCACAACTTTATCTCACGCAGTTTTTGTCAGCAGTGATAGGAATTTAAAGGATTCCACAGCAGCAGGAGTTGTCCTACTTTGCTCTTAATCTCAGTTAGCAGGCCAGCACTAGTTGATAAAAGTGTGTAGCTCTGAAGGCCCAGATAGGTCTTGGAAGTGCAGCTGAGGATAACCACAGCCTAGGCTGCTGAAAAAACTTCTTTGCTAGCTGTAGGGGAGTTGAAAGCAGCTCAAAATACATTTTTCATTACTTTGATTTTATCCTTGCTGTAGGTATTGTGGGAAGCAGCAGGGTAGAGAAACAGAGGGTGAAATTGCCTCATGAAGTAAAGAGTGGTATGTCTATGATGGGAATGAGTTCTTTGACTGTATAATTGTACAGGCGTTTGTACTGAATGCTTTTAAAATGTTTGTGGTTTTAACTAAGAAACTGGTAATAATTTCTTTCTCCTTTGTCATGGTTGTAAGATGAAGTGAAAAAAATTTGGGGGAGCTGAACATTAGCTGTGATCTTCTTACAGGTGGAATTGCTGCTCTGTTCAATTGAGTCCTTCATAATGTTTGACTTACTTTTATTCCAGTTGTAATCAAGGGCTGAACAGTCCACCCTTTGAGAAGGAATGGGCAATGCTGGAAGTCAAGCAGGAGAATTTGGAGGCTTGCCTCACTTGAGAAAGGTCCCTGACAGCACAGCTAGACAAGTTGTGCTTCTATAATGAGTTTCTGTGGTTGTTCAGCAATACTGTAAATAACACATTCACCACAGAGGATGCACAACCGATGTGAGTCCTACATGTACTACTTTCAAACACTGGTCCCTTTCACTGCCAGTCTTCAGTGGTGTGAAGCTGTTTGTATATACTTTTATCCAGCTAAATACAGAACATATTGTTCTGTTGCTTTTAGAGTTGTATGCACTTTACTTACTACCCATTGGCAACTAATTGCCAGTTAGGATTAGGGAATTCTCTATAATCACCAATTAAAATCCCTGTTCAACGTACCTTTATGTGTGTTAGTTGACTTTTTTTTTTTTTGTGTAGCCTCATGTTTATAATGAAAATTCACTATATATAAGCTAACGGTTTTAGTTTAACAGATCATAGAGAGATTCCTTTCTCAAGTAGCAGTAAAGTTGGGATGTTCATAAACACAGCCTGTTAGTTTATTTTCTTTAAACAGCTTTGCTGTATATGAGAAACTGCACAGAAAGTTTAGCACTTCAAGTTTAAAATGTGACACTGCTTTCCATCTACAGTGAATGAACAGTTTGGATCAGAGGAAACAGGTCTGAAAGAAGTCTCAAAGCAGAAATTAGCTGGTAATTATACTTCATCATGTGATTATTTTAACTGTTCTTAAAAGACCTCTATTGATGAGACTCCTGGACCATCTAGAGCAATTCTTTCCAATATAGAGCAACACTGACCTTCGGAAAAACTCGTCCTAATGGCTGTTAGGACTGCTGAACTGTCCAATATAGATGTGGAAAAGAGATTATTTCTCCTTGCTATAATTTTATGTAAGCTTAAAAGCAATTGACATGTTTTACTTGTGCCTTTCCTGTAATCACGTTTCTTTTAGAATGATTAATCTCAACTTTTATCCCAGTTATTTCCTCATTAGAGCACCTCTGTCCACTCTTGTACTCTTCTTTGGATGTTTTATTATTAGGCCATATTTTTCTTTAAATGCAATATCCAAAACCAGACACAAAGTCATGTGTAAGGCTTTTTTAATTCCTTTTTTTAGTATCACGGCATGAGACAACCAACTTGGGTTTATATCCCTTCCTGTAGGAAGGGCTGCAGTGGAGGGGCTGAGTTGTACCACTGAGCTGGGTGCCATATAATGTTGGCCCTACAGAAGGAAGTCTGCACAGAAAAGAAAAATCGTGCTTCAAAGGTTGAATAAGGCTCAGATCATTGCAAATGGGAGTGTTAAAATATATTGCATTTGAAAACAAAGCTAAAACTATCATACTTCCAGGGCATTTTGTCTTTTAATTAGCAGATTTTATCTGTACCACATCCCTTCCTGGCTGAGTCCAATATTAGTTAATGCACTAAATTCTCTGTGTAGACAGTTACTCTTTGTGTGCTGTGTGCAAACTCTCCCAGGTTAGGATAACAGCACTTCATGGATGTGGGAATACCTATGTAAGGTTAAAAACAAAGGATAATCAAGCTCATGTACTCTAAAACCTTTTCTTTAGACCTTTATGAACCCCTTCTGGTCCACTTAAAAAGGAAATAGAAACTTCCCTGTGTTTCCAGAATGATTTCTTCTACTTACTCTTCGTAGGGAAAAAAACCCTCCCTGAAGTGCTTTTTTTTCTTTTGTGCAGGAAGTGGAGGAATTATGCCTTGTGACTATGGTAACTATAGTAGTGCCATTCTCTACACCAAGTCAGTTTAAAGCAAGAGAGAATTCATGGGATAGTAGGGATATTGCAGTTAATTAAGATAGAAGTGCATTTCCAGGTGACTGTTTGTTGGAGTGGGGTTTGAAACCACAGAGAGTGAAATAGAGTAAAACTGTAGCTCATAACTTGTGTAAGACTGATCTGCTTTTTCTTTAGCATATATAAAAATCTTATACTAGTCTGACTATACAAGCCAAAGTAGTACAAAGTATTTGTGCTGTGACCTGATCCACAGACTCTGGCCTTTTTTGATCATGGGCACCTAAGCAGTGTAACTTGTGAAAGGCCAGGCTGCAGTAAGAAGGGAAGAAGATAGCCATATGCATGGTGCAGCCTCTTGAATAATTGAAATCAACTTGATATAGAAGACTTTATTACTGGAAGCTGTTCTTTTCCATAGGAAAGTATGTACTCTTGAGAGAATTTATTTTATTTATTTATTTGACAGTACTCGAGGTAGTTGCTTCATAAGATTTCCTTTTGGGGTATCTCAGCACTTTTTGTTGGTTTCTAAGGTGTGGACATATAGTTGCTGTGTATAATGGTGTTTCCTGATTAGTAGAACTAGAACTAGAATGCATCAACAGTTAACCAGGATCTTCAATTCAGCTCTTCCACCTAAGAAAGGGGGAGGATCCCAGTGTACAGCAGCTGGGGTTGGCTCTGGTTATACCTAATATGCTTTCCTCCAGCAGACTGCTGTTTAAGGCTGGAGTGGATTTTCCAGGTCTGTAAGAGAGGTATTATGAAACAACACTTAAATATGTTGTAAATACTCCATCTCAAGTAACTGATAACTTACTAAAAAAGGTTAGTGTATTTTTCCCCCTTTCTTTTGAACCTATTTAACTACAGGTAGAATTCTTCTTAACAGTAATTTCTTAAGACTGATGCACTATGGAAATGATCATATCTATGTTATTTATTTTTCCAGTGATATTGTATATTAACATTATCTTGAATAACAGCAGAGGTAGTTAATAACATGTGCAGTCATTTTCATTTCAATTCTGTTTGGCAACATTGTGTTGAAAAGCCAATTTTTTTGAAAAATCAACAGAAGAAGCCTGCAATTATTTTAAATGGTACTAAGCATGCAGTAAGAGAGAATGGCTCTGTTGCAAAAAGGGGTCTTGTCTCTGTCTTGGAAAATCATACCTATTTCCATTTCTATGCATATAAAAAATGTGCATCAGCCTTTTGTCTACTTTGTGTTCCACTTCTCAAAACTCAGGTCATGATTCCCTATAAAACTGAGCTCTTGCTTACCCACAGTTCTGCCTCATTACAGATGTAACTAAGTTTATTTCCTTCCTCTGGGAATATTTTGGAAAGGGAAGGGAACTGCTTCAAAAGTATGTTAACTTGTGGAGAAGACTGTCAGGCCCACTTTCAACGCAGTGATATTTTTCAAGTAGGAAGGTTAAAGCTGTTCCTAACATCAACCCCCAACTTCTAAATTCAGTTTAGAATCCAATAGGTAGCTGTTTCAGCTTCCAAACATAGCGTGCTGTCCTGAGGTTTACCACATATCAAAGGAACTTGGTGCGTCACCAGATTCAGTGTGACAATATTTTTTAAAGGCTGAAGCTATTGACGACATCATAAACAAAGAACCACACTTCTGAGTTCTGTTCAGAATCTAATGTGTATGTGTTTCAGCTTCTAAAAAGGGGGTCCCACATAAGGAAGGAACTCATCACACTTCACTGGTTTAAACTTCTAGGTTGTCCTAAAATGTAGATGATATTTATAGTCTCAAAAATAAATGCCAGGATCTGAATGGAAGAGAAGAAGCCTGTATTCTTCTCGTGAGAGGCATGTTTACTGTTCTGGGATATTATTCTTTTTACTGTATTTGTCTTGGAGACTGTGTAGCCAGAGTTCATCTCAGCCCTGTTTCCCAGTTGCTTTCATGGTTTTAACCAGGTGTGGGATTCACCTGAGGAGTTTCTAATCCTGGCCCAGTTTTTTTCCAATGGAGAATTCCTTCAGCAGTGCCATCTGTGGGAGATGGAGTACTGCCTGTAGGTCCTTGCTTAATCAGTTTGCAATCTCTCATTGAGTCACTTGTCTGTAGCTTTATTGAGCAGTAATGGAGTCATGCAACATGACTTGGCAGAGCATATGGAGAAGTGAAGGGATAACCCAGGGAGCTTTAAGACCATGAAAGTTCTAGTAACGACTTAGAAGGATCACTTCTTCAGTGTCATCATTCGCTTCGGTAGCAGTTCACAGCCAAGCTAACCTGGTGCTGCACTGCAGGACCTTGAAAAGTCTTTATGGCAGCCAAGGTGACAAGTGTGCAGTGATTACTACTTGAGTGTGTCAGAGTTTGGCTGTTGTTACCTGCCTGTGCATAATGCCTTGTCCACCTCCTTTTCTCCTTGCTGCTTTAAGGTAAATGTATTTTCTTGCATGCTTCTAATAAATGTCAGTTAAAACAAAAACATCATCTCCAAGCTGTGCTGTGGCTGTTCAGTTTCTTTAAAGCTCAGTTATTCTGAAATATATTTCAGTTGCTCTGCTGGTAGTCTTGCTTGGGAAAGATGCATTAATGGATCTGTTTCTCAACAAATTTGTTTCTCACTTAGCTCGTGTGCATTAAGTTTTGATAAGAGGACATTCCTTGCCTGTCCTTTTCATTGCTGTCTTTGTACTGTATTTTCCAATATATTAATTAGGAAGTTTAACCTTGTGATGTTCCTGAAGAGTTACTGTTCCTGTAAAAAATGTGAGCAGACTGCTCCATGAAATAGTAATGCTTTCCACTACCTTATATTTCTAGTTCCTTGACAGGTTTTTTGTTACCTTTCTGGTTCTTCTATACATAGTTTTAGTAAGAAATATGTAATATAGTAGTCTGTGCTTAGATTCTGTTTTTGAATGATCCATGTATTCATTGTTTCCTCTAGCAGTTTCTTTTCTGGTTTATTTCTTCTATTCTTGTTAGCATAATATTTACTCATTCTTTCCCCCCCCCCCTTTGTTAACTGAGGCTGAGAAATTTCTGGGGTCATGCAGAGACCGCAGTTCTTACTACAGGATTGTCTTATTATCATGACTTGGGGACTTCAGTATCCACAGCTTCTTTCTCCTGAGTTTGCCACATGACTCTTGAGTAACTAAGAGTACCAAGAAACAGAAGAGTCACACAGTGTGTATGGCTGATAACTGGTGGTCTCACATCACCAACTTCAGTACTGGTGACTTTGCTGGAGCCAACAGAGTTGAACTTCTCTGTGTTGGTCACGAGCTTGGCCCCAGGTCTGAAAGCTTAGACAGCAGTATCTCAGGATAACCTGTTTCCAGCAGAGCGCTCCAAGAGCAATGATTAGGCCTGTTGTATTGCATTAAGGACATGGAGGAAAAGGCTTTGGGCTAGTTTCGTTTCTCCTAAGATGTGAGCAACGGCAGTGTCTTTACTTGTCATGTTTTCAGGATGTTGCTGAGGAGAAAAGGACAGAAAGATGAGAATGAATTGCTAAATCTTGAGATACGTGCACAGGAAAACTACCTGATATCATAATTATTCTTGAAGCTAGTGCAGTTCCAGGATCTCTTTTGGGGATATTTGCATTGATTTTTGCCTGCATTATGCTGTGGATGCCTGAACTTGACAGCTTTATAAGGAAGAGACAGAAAAGTGTGGGGCTTTTGTGGTTGGTTTTGGTTATGTTTTTGTTTGGGTTTTATTGTTTGAAATAATACTTCTGTTGCCTTCTTATGCATGTAATTTTGCCAGGGAATTGTCTTCTGGAAGTTCTATGGGTATAAATTATGACAGAAGTTGGATCCTTGATGTTACATAGTTACTGTATTTATTACAGGATTTTTAGGAGGTTTCTCTTTCCAAGCGAGGTCAAGGCCAGTAACACTTGCACATTGTAAAGAAAGACTTTGGATAACTTATTTCAAACCTCGACTTAAATTGAGTACTTCTTGAATTTCTGTTCCATCTCTTTGTATGTCCCTTTTCTTTTCATGTTTTCAGCACTTTCTTGGTGAAGCGCTTATTTTCAGCTCCAAAGGCTGGGGTAGCTGGGACTGTTCTGCTCTCTTTCCCAGCTTTCCTTTGAAATCTTCTTTTCCTATGAAAATGCGTTGACAGATTCTCTCTCATGTGACTAGATTTGCCGAGTGATACACGCTGTGAGTACCACTAAATGCCTCCATATCCGACTGTGCAAGAGCTTTTCAGTATTATTTCCTTATGCATATACAGCTGTTTGAAAAATTAAGCATGTACAGGCATATTGTTACGATCTGGCCCTGGAGCAATGAAGTTGTTGTTCTGAGTTCAATACAAAGTATTTGTACTATGCCAGCTGAAAATCTCATGTTCGGATTTTTCATCATGCTTTGTGTATGTAACAGAAGCCTTGTGAATTAACTTCTCATAGGAGCTGCTTTTAGGTGGTGCAGGTTGGGACTTCCATTTATTCCTTGATGTAATACGATTTTGGAGGAGCAAGCCCACTGACCTGAACAACTTAAAGCTCAGTCAAGAGTATTTTTCCTTTGTCAGCATGGCACAGTTAAGGATATGTGTCAATGAAGAGAGTCCCTGTGGATAACTGGGTTTCTAGGATACAGCATAGCTTCAGTTTTAATTAGGCAGTTACTCTTGTCTTCAGACTCTGTCACTTCATTGCCTGTAGAGATTTTGTAGTGATAACACAATTTAAGAAGTAAAATTATTTTACTTTTAGCAAAAAATACCTCCTTAAAACATTTGAATGCGTTATATGCAAAATGTCACTCACTGATCTGTTATCTGCACTAAAAAAAGCTAATATAAATTTAATTTGTCTTTTCAAAAGCTTCCAGGATCTGCATTTTGGTGGACACTGCAGTGTTGAGCATAAACATAAAGCTTCTCAGTAGTCATTTGGTTGGATGAAAACTGACACTGGCTCTTTAGAGATTAAAAATCAAGTTGCTGGGCAGAGAGTGATAAAAAGAGAGAAAAAAAGAAAGTGGGGGAAAGAAAGCTTTCTCATTTTAAAAATGTGACCTGGTTATCCCGATGAGCAAATCTGATGAGGGTTTTTCTTAGAATTAACATTTGTAAAGTCAATTCAAGTTTGTGTGTGCTTTATCTCTAACATATGGCTTCCCACACGATGATGTCATGTACAGCTAAGTGCCAAAAAAAGCGTGAATGCTCCCAGCAAAAGCTACACTTTGAACTAGGATTTGACTTGCGGTTTCTGTGCGTGTTTGTGCGTGGCCAGACAGCTGATCACATCAGAGCGCTGAGCTCTGCACGAAGCCGTTGCTTTCCACTGCTCTGAGTGATGGTCTGCAGGAAGACTTAGTGGCCATAGACAGCTCCTGTATGGGAATGATCTCTGTATCTTCCCTGTGAGATGTTGGAAATGGTGTGAATTATCATGGCTAATTTGCTTCCTCACCTTTGAATATCTCTGATCAGCGGAATTCCAGGGAGGGACTGTGAACTCGAGTCATCTTGGTGCTGCAAGAGCTTTTGCAGTTCCAAGAGTGATGATTTCTGTCGCGTTTGGGTTTGCAGGTGTTGTGTAGGCATAACAAACTGTTCTGTGCATGGGTTTTGTTCCCAGCCCACATCTTAGCAAAGTCATGGTTTTTCCAAAGGTGGTAATAATGTTTGGGAGGTGGATCTCATTGTGTGTTTGTGTTTATGGAGTGGGTGGTGAGGTTGCTCATTCTGACATCCTCTGTATGCTCTCCTGCCCTTAGTGCCCAATCTGGTGGTCTGCTTGTCACCTCCTTTCATGTTACAAAAAATTTGTTGCACAGTTTTTTCTCTCTTTCATGCAAAACAGAATGTATTACAGTGATATGAAATAAAGGGAAGCTGTGGGCTTTTTTTCTTTTAGTCTACCATTTAGTGTAGACTACAGTGTCCTGTTTTGCTTCAGAAGTGGGTATGTTAGGAAGATTCCTGGATGAGAACACAGATTGCAAGTTTTCTACTGAGCTGTTCATGAGCCATGCAGTGCAAGTTGGGATCTCAGACTGCCTACAGCTCTTTAACATGATGATTACCAGCAAGTATCCTAAGGGAAGTTTTGAGGGTAGTTTTAATGTTGGAAAAGGAAGAAAATGTGTGCCTGGCATTATAGATTCACTGATACTGGTTGCAGGACTGAAGAGTTCATGAGGATTTTGTCCTGTGTTTTTTTGACCCAGGTTTGAAATGCACTTAGACTGCTTAGACTAAAACTCTTGCTTTACAAAGCCGTCATCAACTCTGCCGCCCCTTTCCTCTATGCTTTGGTTCACCTTTTTTCCTCATGCAGAGATGGGGAAGCTTGTGCTTGTTTGCTGTGCAGGAGGAGGATGTTCTTTTCTACTTGCACCTGGGCAGCAGCTGAGCCACATCTGTGTGCATGTGGGTGAAGATGTTTCTCTTCTTTCCTGGCTATGTGTTAAAAACTGAAGTGAGAAAATGTGAGTGTACATAGGCATTCACTTTGCATGCTGCTTCCCATTGACACTATTATTTTTCTCATAATACAACTTTTTCTGACATGAAGTTTTATTGTCAACTGCAGTGAGAAAGAGTGCTGAGACATAGCATAATTGTTTTATTTCTTTACTTTTAGCCTTTCAGGTGGTACAAGCAGCTTAACTAGTTAAAATTCTTAGGTGCAGCTGGTAAATGGTGAGAGCTTTTATCTTTTAAACATCTTTGAAAAAGGACTGTTAAACTCCGGATGGTTTGTGTCCCAAGCTGCCCTGAGGGAGCTTTGGGCATGGGTGCAGTACGTGCTCTGAGGAACAGAACCTTCCAAAATCTGCCCAGAGCGCCCCACAGAAGAGCTGTGAGCAGGAGGTCGCAAAGGGAGGAACAGTGCAGGCTCCCATCCCCTCCTCTCCCTGGCTTTTGTGTGCCAGGGGTGATTACTGTCACTGTTTAATCCATGCTTAATGCCCCCAGAGAAGAAAGCAGACAGCTATTCGTCTGCACATGCTTCTGTGACTGGCATTTTCCTACAAATCAGACACCTAAGAAATTTAGTTAGAGGCTTGCACAAGGGAACTATGTAAATTTTTTGCAATGACCTAATGCATACAAGCTCTTTTTGATGGAAGCTGAGCTAAATGCTGTTAAATAAATTAGAAAGTTAGTAAGTGTTAAGCTGTAGGAGGAAGAGTTACGATTTTTTTCAGATACATTTTTATTTATCTTTCTCTCTACCCTTGGGTGGTCTCGTCCTACTATATGTTCAGTTACTTCAATTTCTTACTTTCAGTTTCTCAAAGAAAAAATGCTATTAAAACCTCCCCTTAAATGTGATATGCTACTCTACTCTATATTAAGGGAGCAATTTCAAGTGGTGAATATGCCTAGGGAGTTCATAGCTTTAATTTCAATAATTTGGGAGGTGTTGTTATGTAGTTATTTAGGATTTTTCACATAATATTTGGAATGTATGTAGCATTGGTTGCCCTTCTACCTAAAATGCATCAGCTTGAAACAATGGCCAGCAATAAAAGTGCAATTTTATTTCTTGCCTAAAAAATAAAGCTACTAAAATTTAATTTTGTGAATCATTCTGGTAGGACACAGAAGATAAATTTTTTGGTAAGTGAGGTGTGTTTTGAACTGTTTTGCTCCTAATCTGCTGACACTTTCCGGTGTTTGTAAACTTTGAGTGATTACGTAGTTTCTCAAAAATAATAAAATGAAAATTACTAGTTCTACTCTCAAGGTTTACTTTTATCATAAGTAAAGATTTCTCTGTATTTGTTGTTGTCATGCCTGTACCTTTCATCTGTAATTTAACATCTTAGTAATATGGAAAATTACCTACATTTTAGTAGATACTGAGAATTGTGATATTCTGCAATTGCCACATTTTAATAGAGAAGTGCAGAAAAGTGATGCAGCTTTTCTCAAGTCATGTGAGACATCAGTGGCAGAGGTGAGGTTACATCTGGATCCTGCATTGAAAAATACATGAAAGTGTATTTATTATAAATAAAGAAAATATGAAAGCATTACAATATGTAAATATACTGTTACAAAGATATATTTGAAACATCTTTTTTTTTTCTTTAGGTTATAAAACAGACATTACTTAATAGCCCTGCAACTATGGGAAGGATGAAATCTGCATCCTTGTGATTGTTTTGTGGAAAAACAACTGGTCTAGTTCCTGGTTTATGAACACGCATAGTTTTCTGGCAAGCAGACGTGGTATATTTTTGTCCCCAGAGAAGTCTATAGACTGCAGCAATCCTTTGCTGTAGTCATGAGAAAGTGCTGCTGTGCTTCCCAAATTCACACAGGTCTGTGCCAGCGTTAGTGGTGCATGGATGTGCCAGATTTGGCAGTTAAAGGGGTCCTGGTGTTCAGTGACTGGTTTTATTACTTGTGAATTGCTTGTGACTCCTTCCAGTTTTGGGGGGCAGCAGAAGCAACAGAGAGGTCATCACCCCACGCCCACCAGCACATTTCCTATGCCGTTGCTCCTCCTGGGTCTTCTGAGCGTTGTCTGAGCTGAGGCATTGTACTGGTGCCATCTGTGCCTCCTGTGGCCCCTGCCACTAGTGCTTGCCTTTCCTCCCCTTTGCTGTAGTTTGGGATCACGGCTTTGTTCCCTAAGCTATCTATTCTTTTTCATAATGTTATCGGCTTGGTGGAGTCTGGCTTGTCTGATCGTCAGCCTGTCCCCCTTGCCTCACTCAACCGCAGTACAGGGGAAGCCGTCACCCGACGGTAGCAGCTGTGCAAACAAACAAGTCAGCATTGATATTCATCAATAGCTTTGTGCAGTCCTGGCATTGAGATGCGCCAGAACATGTGCAATCTGTCTGCTTTCTTTGTCCCACAGTATAGCCAGATCGGCCACTCTGCACTGATGAGGACGATTGTCATGCCGTGGTGTGCCTTCTCCTCCTCTTTTTCCTTTGCTTTTCCTTCCTCTTTGTGGGCTGTCTGGCTGCTCCCAGGCACATCTGCCGTGCGTCCCATCTGCTCTCCCTGAGAGGCACGCTCAGTTCTGACAAGCAGTATTCAAGTGGTACACTGTTCTCTGGAGATGACAGAAAACACCAATTTGTGTTATTAATGGCATGTCACTAATGCTCTCTGCTTCTAAAACACTAAGGAAAGCGAATAGTATGGAACATCGACTTATGAACTTGCCGATGAGGAGTTGTTTCAAAATCCTGTATGCACAGGTGATTTTTTTCCCATGCCGCTTAGCTCAAGTAGCACTGCTCTTACCTTGTCTTATAGCTTGGAACTTTTTCAAGACATAGTGTCTTTCCCTTCAAAAAATGAAACATCTGCTTAAGAAGTTGAGTTCTTTTCTTTCTGGCATCAATTGCAAGATTCTATACATTAAGAGGCACAAGTGTATGATAAAATTGTTATTTACTCTTACTTTGTCTTTCAAAGAAAATATATTATCAGACTGTCAACAAAATGCAAACCCCATCTCAAAAACTAATTAGCTAAGTTCAGAAAGAATTTAAAGCCAAGATTGGCCTTGCCTCTTCTGCATGTCTGTTGGACAGCTTATGGTTGTGCAAGTAACTCTTCAGAACATCTTTCTGAGACATGTAACCACTTCCAGCAGGATCTTGCCCTGTGACAGCTCCCCATTGAGTTGAACAAAGATAAAAGGAGCTCTGTGTGGGTGAAGGAAGGTAATATGCAGCACAGGCATGTATAGGCATAAAGTTGTTTTATTTGTGGAATCACCACTAGCTTTGAGTCAAAGATTGGTGGAAATGTGTGATCAAAAGTGCAGTTAACTAATTCACCTTTGCCTGATCATATTAACTACCAGGTGTATCAGCTCTACGTTTACCACACTTACTGTGTTGAAGCTAACACAGCTGCCTTGTGTGCTGCTGCAAGGATTTACAGCATGATGCTGTGAGGAACAAGAACTGCTCTCTCTGTTAGCATGCAATGTGGAATTCACTGTAAGCAAGGGCTGAGTGTCTAGTGTGACTAAGGTGGACAGGATTTTACAGGGCTGGCTAAAAGGAACTGTGCATTCATATAGGCAGACAAGTGATTCACTTTGACAGTGTTTTTTTCATAGCTTTGTAAGTCTTTTCCTTTAGTAATTCCCTACTTACTCAAAGTGTCACAAAGGGAAAAGTCAAGACTGGAAGCCTAAGTCAAAGAAGGGAGCTGAGGCCAGGGAGGTTTCTAGCAAGGGAGAAGCATTGAACAGTTTTTGGTCAGCAAACAGAGCTGGCTCAGGGTACGTTTTTGGTTCTGCGTGCTAGAAACTGCGTTGTCTGTTACTCATGTTAACTCCTTGTGAAAGCTGTTACTCCATGATGGCTGCACTGTACTGTGTTCAGACAGCAGACCTCTCTGGAAGAGGCTGAGGATGGACTCGTGTATTTGTCTTATGTAGGGTGTTCTACAGGAGTGGGTTTTTTTAATTTCCTTTTTTTTTTCCTTCACCTGAGAACGTTGTAAGGCAGTCTATTTTATGCCACAACTGAGCATCATAAAGTGGTAATGCCTACAGTGAATTTCAGGAAGAGAAAATGGACTGGTACTACTTGAGAGAATAGGATCTGCTAATGCTGCAAAACATTATGCATGAAATCTGTCAGATAAAGGATATAATCACAGCACTGCTGGTTGGTTAGGTTGATTAGTGACACAGTGGTATTGGCTCCGTGCATTAATTCTTGTAATGGTGCTTTTCAAATCATCACCTTCAAAACTTATCAAGTTGGTGTGGCAGCACTTGAAAAGTTGTGTCAAGAAGTTTAGCAAACAGACCAGGGTGAAGGGGATAAGTACAGCAGTTTACCACCTTTGGAAAGCAGTGTTAGACTGACAATAGCAGGTAACAGGTGAGCTATACCTGCAAGACATTCCATTTTACTGAGTTCAAGGCATCCTCTAAAGGGTTACAGCTGTAGCTGCAGTTGAGCTGTGTGCTGTATCACTGTCCAGCATTCTGTACTCTGTATGTATGCTTTTATTTTAAACTGATCCCTGGTGGTTTAACTGGATGCGGTTCCTGCCCCCCCAGCCTTGTTAATGTGTGTTGCCAGTAGGTTCCAGCAACACTGTCTGCACACTCCCATATGGAAATAGGATGATCAGGTGGGATACATGACTTAAGGGTGAACCCTTTGTGTGTGTCCTTGAAAAGTAGTCTGCAGCAATTTTCTGTGATTTCCTTTAATAATTCAACTCTGAATGCTATTAATCCAGTCTTGATGTTTCAGAGAAGTACTCAAGCAGTAATCGACCATTTCTCTACAAAACTCATCCATGGTTGGAAAAGCTTATATACAGATACTCTCTCTTACCCAAGAACACTTTTGTGAGAGTATTTTGTTTGTTGAAGTATCTGGTGAATTCTTAGCTTTTTCTCCTCCTTTGGCCATTACTAATTGAACTCTGGAACTGGAGCTGTGAAAGTTTTATTACAGGTGCCCCATAAACAGAGGAGTCCCATAGAGGGCTGTGAATAAAGATGTGTAATGAAGCAATTTGTCAATGCTAACAGGCCAGGCTTCAGATGGAATGGTGGACAATGTAGGTGTAACTACTGGACATGCTACTTCACAAATTTGTGTACTTGATACTAAGTCCACATTTGCATTATGTAAAGGGAACTCCTCCTCATCTCTCGTAAGTGTCAGTCATTTCTGATATTAGAGGGAGGATCTGGTCCTTGAAACAGAATAGATCTTCTAGAGAGCTTAATAGTAAGAAATGAAGTGATACTAAAGGAAAGCAGAACAGCTGGATTTTTCTCTGCATTGTTACCCTTTTTGGTGTGGTTACTTTGTGAGACTATTAACTGCCATGCACTGCCTTGCATAGGTAAGAAGGAGCCACTTTCTGCCCATTCATGGGGCTCAGTAGAGTGCTGCTGTAGAGAGACAAGTCAGTGGAGAGTGAGAAGAGCTTGTGTTGTCCTGCTCATTTCCAAGGAATGGAGTTTCACAGCGAGTCTTACTATTGCTGCTGACTTGTTCATGGAGGTTTTTGACTTACTGAGAGGTTTTGTCTTTGCTCTTGAATTCTGGGCAGTTGTCTCCAGAAATACTGTGTGTGAGGTTTGCTTGTTGTGATCTTACTACTTGTGCTAATCTGTTTTTGTTTTTCTCTCTCCCTCCTTATTTAGATGAGAGATCCTCGGAACAGCAGAATTTTTCCTTTTTCTCAACGGACTTAAAGGTGCACGAAACCATATCAGGCAGCAGGACACAAACAGCCTTAGCAAAAAGTACTTTGAAGACTCAAGAAAGTAATTTGCTTCAAACGGTTTTATCATCAGTTACCATCTCCTTTGATGTGACTTTCCTTAGCCAAGAAGAAACAGCCAGGATTTCAGAAGGGAGAAGTAAGCCATTGGTAGATGTCTCCGTAACAAGCAATGAGGCGTTCTTAAATGATGATGAATTTGTTAGCTCATTTTCAAAGGCAGAGTGGACTCCTCCACTGAAATCTTTCACAGTTTTAACAGATCATCACTCAGTTAGTACAGTAGAGCCATCAAGAGAGATGTTAGAAACTGTGTTGCTAATGCCTTCATTATCTGTCCTTTTTTCATCATACGATATCTCAAAAACAGCACAGCAGAAGACTCCGTTGAGCGCCATCCCTGAACACAGTAACACTCTTACAGAACTAAAGCCTTTTGTACCAGATCATGAAATGCTAACAGCAAGCAGAGACTTGCTGTTGTACCCTCCAAATGCAGCTATTCATTTTGCTTCTTCTCCTTCAGAGACAGGAGTTGTGGCACAGGAAAACATCAATGCAAGTGTAACAGCTCTGCCTTTTGGGGCTGCTTCAGAAGGGTCGCCTTTTCATCTCAAGCTGCTGGGTAAAACTAGCCCTGTGATCTCAGATGCCACAGCACAAAGTGCAGACCTGTATGGTGATGTTTACACCCATGGGAGTAGCAGGGCAGCAGAATCTCTCACTCTAAGGACCTACCCCACTCCAAGCATTCCCTGGGCCACACCAGCTTCAGCAACCAGTGCTGAGCCTGCTTTTTTTCCTATTAGTCTTCCACTTGTGTCTTTCCCGCTTAACTCAGCTGCCATTTCCATGAACTCTAATACAGTTCTTAATGCCAGCCTGTTTACACGTGAAGTCTCCACTACAGCACCAAATTTGCCTGCTGGTTCAGAAACACCAAGTCAATTAGAGCTTGTCAGTGAGCTCAAGAGTCCAGTGCCTTTCACGAGATCATACAGTTATTGTCTGTATTGTGACTCAGTTTCACTTCTGCCAGAAGCAGGCTTTTCCCCAGAACATGATGTGGGCTCAGGCGACTATGTTGAAACTATGTCCATCAAAGCCTCTGAGGTACAAGGCATAACTCCATTTACAACCATAATTACTGATGGGTATGAATTAGAGGAACCTAACCCTGAGATTTTTGATACTTCTTTTCCATCAAGACCGGTTGTTTCATTGTCCTCAAGATTCGCAGAAATCCCTGATTCAAGCATATTTTTAGTAAGCACTACGGACACTAGAACACCTATAACAATTTCTCCTTCCTACCATCAGCTCCCTGGAGGAACATCGCTGAACATTTCTGTTGCCCAGTCCCTCTCTGTTCTGGAAACAACTTCATTGACACCAAGCACTCCTGTAGAATTTCCTGGTGCCACCACCATTCTGTTTGACTCTACCATTGTCCCAAGTGAGCCAGTAGCGTCGTTTTCAATCAGTCGGACAACTTTGCTAGAATTGCCAGAATTAATGCCATCAGAATCTGTGGTTTTTCTTGACAAGACATCTACAAGGGAGAAACCGTCTTTCAATATTTCAGATTTTCCATCCAGTCTTTTATCAACACCATTTCCTATTGAATCTAGCTACTTATTTTTATCATCGACCCTGCTAGATTCTTACTCTGTCATGCAAAGTGAATTATCAACACTCTTACCTCAGACTTTGTTGACTGGGACATCGGTACTTTCTGAGGATGTTACCAGCTGGGACTTAGCTACCACTGTCAGCTCTGCCACTGACACCGAGGTTTCTCAGTTCCATCTCGGCCAAACATCATCCTTTTATTCAAATGTATCATCCCTTCCAGATGCACATGTTCCTGAAATAACGCCATCATCAGATTTTCACTCCAAGTCATCTGTGTTTCTGGAAGCACCCTCGGTATTGCCAGTGGGCTCTGAAGTTGTGTTTACCTCAGCTGTAACAGGAGCTACCTCTCAGTTGGAGCCATCGCTCTCCACCTCTCACTCCGTGGTTCCTACTGTGGTGCTGCCCACTTCTGACACCCAGTCTGTTACCAGCAGCATCTTGCTCAGTGAAACAAATGTGATCTCTTTGTTTACTACCTTTCCGGCAACTCCTGTCTTAAATGTATCTTCATCTCTGCTCTCAACTGCTCTGGCTTCTGACGAGGATATTGGTGCTACGGTTAACCCCACGCTGCTTTTAACATCTCGCAGCGAGGGCAGTGCTCCCACAGCCCTTCCTCCCACAGCCCCTGATAACCTCACATCAGCTGCCAGCACCATCAGTATGATGCCCTATCCTACAGCATCTCTGTCTGTGACCGTGACATTTGCTCCCACAGAGTTTCCTCCAACTTCCAGCCGTCCCACTGGATATGAAGTCCCATCGGGAAGCAGTGTAACTGCTAGCACTGATACATCAGCTCCTTCCTCCAGTGTCCCCACGACTGTTATGGGCACGGCTGCAGGCAGCCCAGGGACATTCTCCTCCACCCCTCTGCAGACCACTACTGCACCTGAACTGGTGGCTGTAACTTCTGCTGCGACTACCACCAGGCAGCCGTATGTCTGCGACATCACCGTTCCTGATCCTTACTTAGTCACTGCGGGTAAGATGTTCCTCACGTTTTTATTTTCTTTTTCAGAAGCCACTGTAGTGTGACCCCCTAGCTAAATTTCAGATGTTGAATTAATTAAGTGAACCTTTCAAAGAAATATCATGTAAATTTAGACAAAGAGCTGTAAAAGCATTGATTTATCATTTACTCTTAAAAATAATAGAATTCACTTGTGATAGTGAGTATGTTACACTGCACAGAGAATGAAATTGTCTTCTAAAATTGCTGATGTGTACCTACAAGTATGCTGAGCTAGAGACTGCTTTGTCATTTCATGGGTTGTAAATGAATGTTACTGTCATGGTACTGTTCTGCCAAACTCTTACATGTTCTGACTGAGTAAGTTTCTCCTTTCAGTTGTTGCTGCTGTTTGTAAAAAAAACATCTGCATGTGAGGTAATGTTGTAATATGCAAGAGGAGAATTGGTTTAAAAACTGTTTGGGTTTCGCTACCATTTTTATAATTTTACCTTACTAGCTTATGTTTGTATCTTCCCTCCTACCATACTTACTTTCAATTGGATTTGGTGTGTTTGTAATCAGAAAAAGTGACATTAATGTGTTTCAAAATTAATTGTCTTAGCATCTGTGTTTGCTTTTCTGGTGTTTTCCTACCTCTTACTGGCTTGTTAACAAAACAATACCAGCAAACTAATCCAGGGCAGCTGCAGAAGTGCTGCATGTTCCGTGGTAAGCAACACATTTTACCCTTAAGATTTAGTTGTACTATGTAATACAGAATGAGCATAATCTCATCCTCCAGATATGTAGGTGATCTAGCTGTACTAGTGATGAGGAAGACTCTTTTTTTTTTAACCAGTAATTTGAGCAGTTTTATAGGCAAGTAACTGATGGAAAGTAACTGCAGGATGACAACACAACACTTCTCAGTTGTTTGCTTAACCCACAGTCAGTGTCAAGCGTCAAGCATGACTGTAACAGAGATGCCATCCATTGGGATGTGGGCATTTTAAAGCCATTTCTTACTCTGTGGATATCCCTTTCATTAATTAGCATCACATTTGTTTACTCTTTATTTAGGAACAAAGTAGATGCATATTTTCTGTGGCTTTTTTCTGACCTCATCTGCATTCCATGCGCTGCCTACAAAACTTTTAACTGTGTTGTGACAGCTGGCTTGTTGTGCACAGGTCAGACTGAATGTGCTGGTACTTTCAGATCCCATTTGAAAGACTCAGTGGCCTTCTAAAAGATTCTTTTGCTAGAATGCTAAAGGCATTAGATATGGAAAATCAAAATGAGAGAGAAAGTAAATCTGGAGTTCCTTAAACTTTGTGCAGTCACTTTTTAAGATACAGTCACACCTTTACCTGTTTCCTTGTCTGTCTTGCCTGTTTGATGCAGCTGATCTCATTCCCTGCTTTTTCATGCATTGCACAATTGAAAATGCAGCTTTGAATCAAAACCCAGCAGATGAAGCTAAAATGTATTTACTCACTGACATTAATTTCTAGTGCTGGCCCGGAGAGCCGTTCTACGAAATGTCAGTGAATCCATCAGAGAAGTGCTCAGAGTTCAGTTCAGGAGATCAGTAGAGCTAGAGGTAAGTGCTATGAAGTGTGCACAAGTACTATTTGATCAGTGTAATACAATAGTGGGTTTAGTTCAGAAGCTAAAATGGTAATTCAAGCAGTCCATGAGGGACTGTCAGAGAGAGGTTTATTTTAACTTGAATGTTAGTAATGTTTTGGTTGTTTTTTTGTTTTGTTTTTGTTTGTTTGTTTTTTGTTTGGTTGGTTTGGTTTGTTTTAATGTGACTATTATGTCAGCTTTTTACTTTTAGAATGTCATCATTTTCTAGGACAGATCTGTTTTGTTTTTGCCAGAGGTGAGCAAGCAGTGTCCAGACTCTACTGCTCACCTCTTTTGACTGGTGAATTGAAACTGGAGAAGTTATACTCTTCAAAATACCTAAGTTAAAAAGTTCTGTTTGTTCTGCTAGCTGATTATATACTTAACCCTATAAATAAAACCAAACCTTTGGCACAGACTTGTGCTATTTTATAAGTGAGACCATCAGCACTTTGAGAGGAGGTGGTGGAATCCCAAATGCATGATTTGGCAGATGAAAAAAGTGGCAGAGGGAGGGAAAATCAGGTGTGCAATAGTAAGATGCTACTTTTAAGCCCTTCAGATAGGTGTAACTCCTGTCCTTCCCCCACTCCTAGGGCTAGAAATTGTTGTCTTCTTGAGTTTTTCTGAAAGCTTCCTCCTCTTCGATACTCAAGGAATCATATTTGAACAATGTATCGGTGTTGTTTTCTAACCTTCAGCTGACCGTCTGCTTGAGATGAGGGTTAAAGTCTCTGTTCCCCACCTGTGTCAAATCGTCTGTCTGAAAGGAAATGACTGTAAAGGTTGGGTGTACCTTTGTTGTACAATCAGATACATCAACACTGGGGACACAGGGACATATTTTAATGGACTTGTTTGTGTAGATGAGGTTCAGCTGCACTTGCAGTTTTGCATGTCTGTATTCATCTAGTTGTCATAGCCCAGCACCACATTATCTTTTCTGAGTCAATGATCTATTTTCATTATGAAATTAACACAAGGAGCAGTTTGAATTTCTCCATGTATGGAATCCCTTGATGCCTTTAACTTCTGCACCTCCCATAATCACTCAGTAATTAAGCAACTTCTGTCTGATGTTTGAGAATATACCTCTATACTACACAGTCAAGATAGGAGTGTTATGAATTTCTGCCAAGTGGCAGTGAACTGCCACTATAAATTATGTGTAGTTTAGCTCCTTTTGGCAGTACCTGCTCATGTGCTTTTCAGGGGGTTTTTGTATAAGAGATTTTTCTTCTGGTTTGTGAATTATACCTTCAGATTGTGCAGGCATAGTCAAGAAGTCAAAAGTTTACGAAGATAGAACTACACTGATTTCCAGTGACCTTACATGGCTCAGTAATGTGGAATCACTTACCTTCTTAATATTAACATCAGTAAGACAAAATCTCTTGCTAAATATTAGAAGGTTGATTGGAACAAATATTTGATATACTACTTTATATTTTTGCCATTTAAATGCCTTCTTTTCATTCCTACTATTGCTTTGTAAAGCTCTCAATAGGAGATGCTTCTGAGAAGTCCTAAGTCTTCTCAGAGCTATGTATTTTTATAAATAATGCAGTTGGTCTAGCTTCATTCCTTGCAAAATCTTTTTTACCAAAAGGAAAAAAACCCTTCTCTGTGGAATCAGTTTTGCTTATTTTATGCTAGAGTGCTGCTATCGTATGTGTTTTTTGTGATGCCTTGGGTATGGGTTTTGCACTAAAAATAATCACTGGCAAATGTCTTCGCCTCTAACAGTGGAATACTAACAGAACTGTTATTTTTAAGAAAGAGCTGCCTATAACAGCAGTGTGTTGAGTGGTGATGTAATGCAAAATTTTAAACAGAATTTGTCTATCTTGCTAAACTTAATTAATCAAACAGACCTGACTTTTGTTAGTTAAGAGTACCCAGAAACCATGTGTATGTTTGCAAGTTATGGTATGGTAGTGCACTTCTCTAAGCTGTTTTTTTACTGTGTCTCATATTACAGCTCACAGATGTTCCCTTGCTGTGATGTAATCTACAGTAAATCAGGAGAGAGTCTAGTTAAATTTAACTTTGTAGTAATGTATGCTTTAAAAATAAAATTCATGACAATGATGGATATAACTGCTGCTCACTTTAAATAGGAAGTAAGTTTAAAAGGACAATTAAAACATTCTCCCCCCCCCACTTTTTCAGTTGCAACTTTGGTCTCTTGCTTCTTTATTATTTCAAACATTGTGAGTTGTTGAAGTGGAAAAGAAAAAAAAAAAAAAAAGAGGTAGGCTTGAATCCTGCCAAAGGAAAAAGCTTTTGTCAATTTTTTCCTAGCAAAAGTCCTTATAGCAAAGTGAGAATAACCTAAAATTTCCAAGTTGTTTCCAGCTGGTCTCAACATATTACATCTGCAAAAGAATAAGGTCCTATTGTCTGAATAAGAGTAATTTTTGTCAGCTTTCTCT
Organism: Scytalopus superciliaris; assembly: GCA_013400415.1. Lineage (NCBI taxonomy): Eukaryota > Metazoa > Chordata > Aves > Passeriformes > Rhinocryptidae > Scytalopus > Scytalopus superciliaris. The sequence continues at coordinate 520,409 of VXBX01007801.1, forward strand.
GGTGTAAACCTTATGATACTTGAGTAAGATCTGTTATTCAATGTTCCCTTAACTTGACTTGTTGCACTGGGGTGTGAAATAAAAAAGTGTTGGCAGTGACTTGCTGCCAGGACCCCTGGTGCCGTTAAGTTCATGCCAACAGGAAAAAGGTGTTTGCCAGCCCCATTTGTGCTTGAAAGTTTTATCGTGTGGGATAGTGTACACCTCAGCCACTTTATTCTTGTATTTAATGTGGGTCTTGGGGCGTCTCCTTGACCTATAGCTTTCTATAATCCAAAATCAGTAAACTCTGCCTCCAGAGTAAGGAGTTCAGTTCGTTGTCAGGCAGTTAAATACTCCTTTCAAAGATGCCACCTTGTGGACTTGCGCTGGCTTCATCTCTGCTCGCTGCTGAAGTTCTGGCTGGTACCCTTGAGGTGTGGAAAACAATGAGAATTGTTGCCTTAGGATCTTGAAGTGCACAGAAGTAGAAGCTTTGTTTCTTTTTTGAGGCCTGTGAGCCTTTGTAGGCCATGTTCAGGAAGTTAAACAGCCTCCACAGATTCTTTACGTGATGCTTAATTAAGGTAGTGGTGAGGAAACTGGTTGTTTACGCTTTCTGCCAGATGTTTACACAGCATAATACAGTGCATTGTAGGCACGGATTAGGTTGTGGCAAAGGTGCATCTAATCAAATATTTTAGGAGGCAATAATCAATAGAGAACGCTTAGGGAACATCATAAGGGACAGAGTAAGGATAAAGTAATGTTTCTCCTAAAAACTCTTCTAGTTCCTAGTATATTTTGAGGCTTGAAAATTTTCTGTACAAGCAGCACTCTCTCCTGTGAGGGTAGCTTGGAATGAGATAGGCTGTATCCTGGAAGCAGCAGAGTTGGCTTAGATGCTGTGCTTTGGAGAAGGGATAGCTTAACTTTAGGTATTGTCGGGGTTCTCTGCTCCTCCTGAAGGTTCCTGCTTTTGCTGTGGGAATGGCTCCAAAGTCCACATGGAGTTTTGCATGTTTCTCTGACTTTCTGGCCCAGAGTGTTAAGGTAAAAAAATTGTACTTGTTTAATATAATAAATCTGTGCTTGTGTACTTTAATAGGTGATACTCTAAAGTGTGAATGGTTCAGCTGCTGAATTTGTTTGCATCTAGCTGTCCTGGCAGTAGAGGTGAAACTTCCAAGAGAGGGTTGGATGGACAGCTGGGTTTGTGAACCATTAGAGCTGTGCCAAGAACAGCTGTTTTCATTCATGAACCACAAATCAAGAGTCATGAGCTGTGCTTGTCTATCCTAGGTAACTTTGTAGACTTCTCTGTGAATGAGCTTGTAGGCTGGCATGGGTCTGTTATTTCTGTCATATGAATTAGGTTGTGGAGAGCTAACTCTAGACAGCCCTGTAATATTTCAAGCAGAAATAACTATTGTTTTGACTTGTAGTTGTTCTAATCTGCCTACCTCAAAATTACTGTTAGAAGTGGGGATGTTTTTTTATGTCCATTCTGAAGTTGCAGCCACTTTCCTGCTGCAGTGAAGCACAAAAGGGAACCAGTGTTAGCTGTTAAGCTGAAAAAGTTAATGCAAAATTCCAGGGGAGTGTTCAGCCTAACCTGGTGTCTATGGTGCAGCACAGCCAGGGAGAGACGGAGGCAGCTGAGTTGTTATCAGAGCCTTGTTTTCATGTCTGAAATACCTAACTCTAGTGCATAAGTACATGCTGGCTCTGCTAGGCCTCTCTTCTGCTGCATATATTCCTTCAGAAATCACCAGAAAATTGTCACTGAGATTTGTAATTCTAATTCCTCTTTTTCTTGCCTCTTAAGCAGTCTCGTTTGCACGTAATGGGCAACTTCTTCTGGCATGTGTTCTTCATTATAACTGCTGTTTCCATTTGACAAACTGAAGCCGCAGAGATTATTTCATCATGAGATAAAAGAATAAAATTTCAGATAAGAGGAACTGAAAAGAGCTGTGCACATTATTCATATCAAACAAATTTGAGTTTTATGGGTCTAAATCTATTTAAAATAAAAGCTGTATGTTGCATATATTTGTGGGCTAAGAAGGAAGAAAGGCATAATGAGCAGCATAGATTATTTTTCTCATTTCCTTCTTCTGCTGGGGTAGTTTCTTCTGATGAAGATGAGCTCTCTGAAATGCATGCTTTTTAGAGAACAGGAAAGAGCTGCTTGCTGTCTCATCTAAATAGCAGTTGCCATGAATTTACACTACAGCAGAAATACCAGTAAGGAGCACGTGGGTCACAGTTTAAGCAGCACTGTGCTTTTCTATAAGGCTGATCCTGAAGCTGAAGGTATCTGACATATCCTTTCAGCAGCACAGCACCTGCAAGGTGATAGCATCTCTTCATTTGAGAGATCCATGTCTATTAGAAACTTCAAGTCTCTACTTTAGGTTATTTATCTGTGAGACCACCATGTAGGACTTCTCAAAATGTTTTGAAATGTGACTGCCTTAGGCAAATAAAGCAAACTGTGGGATAAACCAAAGAAAAAGAAAATAATGCTGTGGAAACAGGTGTTCTTGATATTGAGAGAGTTCCTCTGAAAGAGGGAAGACACTCCAGTATGTTTATATAAATAAAACGCTTCAGTGTCTTCTTACTTAGGTGACTGAGAAATGGTAGAAAATAGTAAATGCATGGAAACATTCACCAAGTTTTATATTTAACTTGGAGTATTATTTCTCTTAAATGATGTCTAAGGCTCCTCAGGGTTTTTTAAAAGACTCAAAGTCAGGACATGAATTGGAAGAAGAAAATGCAATTGTGGTAACTGTGTTGAAATAAGCAAATAGAAACGTTCCCCAGAAGAAAATAGTCTTGATTGTGAAAATTATACCCATAAAACATAGGTTATGTGTATTTTACTCCCTGTGTGTCACATGTGAATGGTATAGAATGTATTTACTATGCAGTCTATGACTGAAATGCAGAAGCTATGCAGACAGTTCAGTAAGTAAACAGAAATTTTGTATGGAAAATGTTATGTACACCAGGGGAATGCAGGCGAGGGGGAGTGCTACTATGTGGGAATGTGATAAATCAAGAAGCATTGAGATTGGTGTGTTGTAATGAAGAGATTCTGGTAGTTGTACCTGGCACAGGGGAGTTGCCTCTGATGCAGTGGAGCAGAGGCTGCAAGGCACAGCACTAACAGTGTGTGTGCTTCTGCTGCTCTCTGAAAAACAGAGATTGCAGTTTCCTACTTCTTGATGATGTGGCTTTGAACTGCATGAGACTGTAGGTCTGAAGTGTTGCCAAATTTCCCATCCAAGATTTTTTTTCAAATTTCTGATTATTTCTTTTTCTTTCATAGGTTTATAAAATTTCCCCTAAATTTGCTTTCTTGGTGACATCAGGTCCTTTTGTTTACACGGCAATAGCTGTCATAAATGTGCTTGTGAACAGCAGTCTTCTTCGTGGTGAGGCCCCCATGATCCTCTCACTGCATCCTTCTTTCACTGTGCCAGACAACAGATTTCAAGTTCAGACAGGTGAGTTCTTCCTCACACAAAGAGGGGCAAAGGTATCTTCATATTGATTCACACTTCTTCACTTGTGATTAAATATGCAAGATTGAGTCAAAACCCTGTATTATGCTGTTGCGAGTCTTACTTCTACATTTTGGCAGATTTGACAGGTCCATGGTTGAGAGATGATAATTTGTAAACTGCTAACCTCATAATTTCAGGATTTTTTAATTTATGTTCTTTTATTTTAAAATAGGTGTGCTCTTTTTCTTGCTTCAAAAGGCAAGAAAAGAAAAAAACCTGTGAAATATTTATTCATAAAATCACAGTGTAGCTACTCTGTAATGCCTGTGTCAAGTTTCAAATTAAGTTCATGTTAAATGCTACTCTTTTGTGTTGCCATAAAGTAGGAGAATTAGCAAGCAGAAGGATTGGTTGCTCATGTATAATGTGAGCAGGAAGATTCCTTATGTACTATTGAGCTTTTCATGGCTGCTGTATTGCAGCAGTTTATGTGAAGTTCATGACTGCTAATGATCTAAAGTAACATAATACCAGTGTAACATATTTTGATAATCAGTGGTGTCATTTAAAACCTTCCAAGTCATATTTGCGTGATAAAACCGCCTGCCTGGTTGGCTGATTGTGTAGTGAGGTGGTGACAGGGACTGAGCAAACAGGCAGAGAGTTAATAAAGTCAACATGGTTCTGTTAGTTGTGTATGTTCCATTTGCTGTTTTTGCTTTGTTAATAATTGTATGGCAGGACATCACTTCTTTAATTGTGGAGGTGTGATGTCTTTCTCCACTGGTGAAGATGGTTATATATATAGACAATGGACATATTTTCTGTTCTTGAATCTGGTATAACGTTGCTGTTAGGGTCTGTTACCTAATCATGGCATTTCTTTGGGTAAAACTATATCTGGAAATCCACAGATGTGCATCTAGTTCAGGTCTATGTGCCTGGTCACATTCCTCTACGCTCAGTATTTCTCTCCTGTGCTCTTTCTTTCTCTCCTCTGAAAGACTTCAGGATGTATCTATCTAAATTTAAAAGATTGTTTGCTAATTTAGTGTTAGAGTGAATTAATGGACTCAATATGTGGTCTTTTTAGACAAGCTAAACAGTTGTATTTCAGGCTACAAGAAAAAGATATTTGTTGCTTTATTTCCTGTGAAGATTTTTATGGATCTGTTGGGTACTGAGCATTTCAGTGTGGCAAATTTAGTGTTCAAGCAAGTGAAGTTAGCCACAAGTATAAAGTGAAGGTCTAAGTATACAGGAGGAAACAGCAGATATTTTGTCACTAGTATCTTTCAGTAATCTGTTTACTGCTCCAAGACTTGTTAGTGAGGAGAGAATTCACTGCAGCAACACAAAATGTATTTCTACTGTATTCTTACCTAGTGTTTCATTGCCTAAGTCCTGAGCTCCATGAAGAAAGAAAGTTAGCCCTGTAGATTCTGTTGCTTGTTTTGTTCTCTCTTGTGGAAATACTTGTCTGCAGGAATAACGTGTGCCCTTTGTCTTCAGTGCTTCAGTTTGTACCTCGAAACATGGATATTGGGTTCTGCAACTTTAGCCAGCGCATTGAGAAAGGGCTGACAATGGCATTCCTGGAGGTGAGCAAACACCAGGAGTTCTACAACTTCACTGTGCAGGTAAGAAGATAAGCATGTTTTGTGTCTGTCCCTTTTTCCTCATCTTTGGTTGTCCTGTGTTTCACCCAGACAGTAAAAAGAGTTAGGTGTTCACTGACTGCCACTTGAAATCTAGAGCACGGAGAACTATGAAGATTTGTCATGAGGTCAGTTGGCTTTTTTCCCCTACAAAATAACATGGCACCACATATCCCTCTGGTTTCAAGCTTTTTGAAAGACTGATCCAAGATGATGATTTATATCCAGCATTATTAAATATGATAGGGTTTATATTTTTTCAAAATAAAAACTGCCCCAACCCTTATCAAAATCTTTCCCATTAGATTTTACTAGAACAGAGTAGGGTTTACTTATAAACTTTTAGTTGGAAGACAACTTTCAGGTTTCACTGCCATGCAGGGAATCCTGTTAAGGAATATAGGAGTTGCATGCACTCTGCCATCATGTGACCAAACATGCTAGTTGCTTCTGAGGTCTAGAAATACTTACAGTATATGAATATCTGTGACAGCTGCTGCTGGAACTTCATACATGAAAGGTATTGCATATGTGCTGGGTCCTGAATCACACATCAGAGGTTACAGCTCCCTGGAAAGTCAGTAATTCAGTTTAGTGAGACCAGCTCCCTCTTCTCTCTGAGTTCTTGCATGTCATCTAAGTTTGTTGTAATACTGAGATCAGTAAAAATTGTATCACCTTGTTTAACTGACACCATAAATGCCTATCTGTGGTACCCTAAATTAAAAACAGGAGGAGAAATGGAATAAACTTTATAGTACCTAAAGTACAGTACATAAAGGAAAGGGCTCAGAACTGTACAAATGAATGACACAATGGGACTGCATAGACTGAAGACAGAACACGCAGAATCATTTCTTGGACTATTAGCTTAGAAAACTTACATTAAATACTTTTTTACTGTCTGGAAGAGGCTTATCAACATGAACACAGCTGCTGTGTACATTGGTGCCCAAAAAAGGCTTCTAAGCAGTGGTGGGTTCTGGGTGTGTATGGTACAGGAGGTTTTAACCAAGAGAACATCCACTTTCAGAATGTTTATTTACCATGACTCCTTCCTGTCTGTTCCATGCAGTTTGGCATTCATCTGAGAGTTTTTTACAACTAGATCTGTTTTGCCAACTCTCTTGCTAGGTGGTTTTTCATAGCTTTCTGGACTGTAGCTTTGAGATCATTCTGGATTATGACTGACTTTAAATGATAACTCTGAGAGGAGGAACTCACATGTAACTTTGCCTCTTCTGAGACTCAGCAGGCTGAATCAATCTGGAACAGATGTTTCTCTGTTTTGATGTGAATTTGCCGCTATTAGGTGGGGGGAAAAAAGTCTGTCAAGGAATGAATGAAAATGCCAGTGACTTAATTTTGCTGATCCTGCTTCAATCCTGTCTTTTCAGATACTGAACATAACTGTGAGCAGGCCTGGGGTAGCGTTTCGGCAAGGCCCCGTGAGCATTGTCTTTGCCATCCGAGATAGATACGGCTTTCTAAATGGGTCTGAAGTCAGTGAGCGGCTGCGAAACTTGTCTGTGGTGGAATTCAGCTTCTATCTGGGCTTTCCTGTGCAGCAAATTGCTGAACGTGAGTACTTGCTCTGAGCCAATACTGCAAAATACTTTTTTCTAGTGTCTTTCCTCTAAAATTTGAAAGTAATTTTGTGCATAAGTGATAATGCATCTTCAAGTACCTAACTTGTATCATGAGTTCTGCAGAGCAAATCTGTGTCCCTCTCTGCTCACGTATTGGTCATACAGCAGCTTGTTGCTTTTGTCATCACACTTCCTTTTTGTGCTGGGCCAGTTGGGTTTAACCTGGCTTCTTTAATCCACTGGTCTTAGTTCAGATTAAAAGAAAAAGAAAATCACTCTAATCAGTATTGCTGTGAAGTGCAATTCAAGGTGTGTCTTTGTGGTTATGTCTACAGATGCCTTTGCTACTTCTCAGCAGGGTTTACTACCTTGGGCTTTTTGTTGCACTTAACTGTGTCTCTGACTTTTAGAAAGCCTGGGACACTGGCCACATAAGCCTTTATTTACCCATACAGACTGTCTAAGTGATCTGTTATTCAACAGCAGTGCTTTTTTTGAGTAGTCTACTATATTTTGAGCTATTACCTTTTACATATATCTCTCCCTTTTTATGTACAATTTGCATTGCAAGTAGTTTTTTTTCAGACCATCATCATCCTAAAGTTAGATGAATAGGAACTGTCTGCATAGCAGAGCTTGCTTGACACTCAGCCTTGACAACTTAGGTTTGGTTAGATTTTTTTTCAGATAACTCGTGAATGTAAGCAAGATCATGAGAGAACAGTACTTGCCTTTCCCTCCTGGTGGGTGTTAGTGTTAACTCAGTCCATTGGTTCCCTGGTTCTCCTATCTCACTGTGGTTTTCAATGCAGATTTTTAATTTTTGGAGTTATTTCTTTGAGCTGTAGAGGTGCATAACCTCTAACACAGTAAGTTTTGCAATGCGGTTAAACATCTAGTGGAAAATCAGGCCTAATGGTAGCTGGTGTTCAGTGCAGCTGTGCATGTCAGTGAAGACACTATAAAGAGTGGCTGTCAACAGAAGTTGCTCTCCTGAACACCTTTCAATCTACGTAAGATGCACAAAATACATCTCCATTTACTAGAAGTACTTCAAAAGTACTAATTTTTTGAAGCTTTTTATTTTAATGTTTCGGCATTTTTTTCAATTAAAAAGTGTATGAGGTTATTGGCTCTTTCTTCAAACATTTCTGCTCTCATTTGCTCTCACATGAAGTGTGTGCCTGTGCAGGGGTAGCTGTATTTAATGCAGCCAGGACCAAATGTCTTGAGAATCCCTGTCAATAAATGGCTAACATTTCTTTTGTTCTTGTGACATCAGAGAATGTCTCGGGTTGTGTGTGGGTCGTGGCCTTTCTTTGCCACTGAATTCAAATTAAATGTTGCTCTTGCCCTGATTGCTTGAAAGACACTTCTCATTACTCTGAGTCATCTCTTCTATACATTTGACCTAGAGTTTACTTAGTGTTTGGTCTCTTTGGTAATATTTTTGATTGTGGGGCTTTTTTTCTCCTACGATGTACTACATCGGGTCTTACAGTTTTCAGTTTTGTCCACATGTTCTGAAATTATATTCGTAGTGCATTTGCTGGTTGCCCCTTGCTGAGACTCTTTCTTCTGGATTATACAATGGAGCTACAGTGCAATTAAGTGATGGTAATGTCTACCAAGGCTGGTGTATCCTGAAAGAGAGTCTGGTCATAGGGGAAAAAATTTCTTGTTGAACATGCATGTACATTGTTCTCCTAGGGGCTGGAACTAGATGACCTCTGAGGTCCCTTTCAACCCAAACAATTCTATGATTCCATTTTCCTTTTCTGATGATTCTTAGGAAACTTGAAATTTCTTTAATGCTCACAGCAGGAGCTCTCCCTGTGTTCACTGCATGTGTACAATGCCTGGTCAGTGGGGATGATCCCAGGTCTGTGCTGGTGGAGTCCTGTGGTAGCTCATATGTCAGTGAAAAAGCCAAGTAAAGTAAAATGAGTGCAGAGGTCAGGATTTTTAGGAACAGTGAAGTCTTCACAAAGTTTACAATGTAATAAACATGCGGATTTGGTGTATACGGTGTCTTAATTTAAGGCGCATCTTGTCAGTATTTGACTGCTTTTCGTTGGAGGAGCTCAAACTTCCTGTGGATTGAACCCATTGCAGGACAGCACATTTTGGTTTGAACTGGTCTAGTTTGGTCTCAGTGGTGCTTTGATGCATTTGTAGTCACTGTTCTGGAATACCAGATAGGGTGCTGCTTGATAAGCTGGCCAAGTGGGAATGCAGTTTCTCAGATTCCTAGAGCTATGGATCCATCTGTCAGCGAGCCCAGTATTAATGAATGTAGCTCAGGCACTTTTATCAGCGAGGCAAACACGCCCGGTTATTTTTAGCTATTTCTGCACTTTTTTGCATTGTTGCTGTGATTGTATTTTGAGCTTAAGGATTTTAGATCTTCAGTATTCAGAGCCAGAAATCCTATCCAAAGGCTCAGCAGCATTGGGCAGATCCTTCTTGAGACATCTTATTCAACAGTCTGTTGAGGGTGACCAACAGCCAGATCCTCAAAGCTACTTTGGCAGGAAGATGCTTCAATGTCTGATGCTAGGCCCTGAACTGTCTGCATTCATATCTGCCTTGGTCTACAGAGTAATTGTAGCAGGGAAGGTGTTGTGAAGGTCTTCCTTAGATGGACAACTGTTTTGGTCTGCAAATCAATATGCAGTTCTCTGCTTTCAGTGTGAATTTTTCTGGGAATCTTGGATATTTACATATAAGCAATTGACATATGTTAATGTTGATGTGTAAATATGAAATGTTCCATGCACACTGTTCTATGCCATTTGTGCTTTAGTTATCAGGCATGCTAACAGTTAATACTCTTGGTGGTGACTTTTGTTTTTCCCCTTGGGGACTCTGTGTATGATTTTATAGCGTGCATCTGAAGAAAAAGAAAATATTTGTAGGTGAGCTGAGCTGTCAGGACACAGCCCACAGCCTTGTACTGAGGAAAAGCTGCTTGTGCATCTCCACACTGTCAAGTGAGACCTTGACATCAAATATCCCAAATATGGGCCGTGTTTGAAGGAATGTATTTTCTCCCTGCCTCTTGTTATTTTGCATTGCCTTTCACACACAGTCCTCTCACTGTTTTTATTCACATAAATAATACTGTTGATACTTTTAACTGTGTGGGTTGTCCCTGTGCAGCGCATCATTAGCACCAGGAATTTTTTGTCAGCTTTTTTCCCACTCACTCCTAGTCAGGATTAGTAGTGAAAGTTCCTTGTTTGACAGAATTGGACTGTTCTGTGCAGGAATAGGGATGTTGAATTGGCCAAACCTGGAAACTTCCAGACTGTCGTCTTTCCTCACAAGGCTTCTAGGTGATTTCATCAACATGTTTATATTCAGATGTCAGGTTTACACCTTTCAGCATGCTTATTTTACATTGTCCACCTTGTATTTCATGTTTCAGATTGGAAGTTAGTTAGATGGTCATGACCTACATGTCAGCAGAAAGAAAACCAAGTCTAATCACAGGTTTTGGGTGTCAGTTCATTAAAAATAATAGGAAATAATATAGTTGGTATCTCTTTATGGCTGGAAGATTTCTCGCAGGACAGGCAAAGGCTAGCTGTGGAGTAAATGAGCAACATTTGCCTTCATGAACTTCCCCTGAATAAATCTCTCTGCTTTTATTATGACTTTAAATAGAGAGAGTTGCCTTGGGACTTGCTATTTTTTCAGTGCTAAGTAGCACTTTGATGCATGTCATCTATTTTGGCTGTCTTGGAGATACGGCAAGGCCAGTGGGATAATATAAATTTTATGATATGGTCCAAAGACTGCAGAAATACTTGGCAATTTTTTTTTTGAGTGGATTTTGGATCAGACTTCTGATAGACACAGTGTGTTACTATTGCCCACCCCCCCATATTTGCATGGAATCTTATTAGTTAATGCCTTCATTTTTGAAATACTGTATTCCCTCCATGCTTTCTACTAGTCTTTCTCCATTTATCATAAATAAGAACAATCAGCATGGTACTGGTTCTACCCTGCATGGCCCCAGACATCTCTGTAGGAGAGAGAGAGATCCTTGGAGCATCTGGCAAAGGCCATGCTGCCTGAGTGATGTGCTTCAGACTGCTGTCAATAGGTCTCTGGGTGACTGGGTGACCCTTTGCCTTTTCAGTCAGCATTGAATCGATGCTGTTACACAGTATGGTGCTTCGGGGCTGCCTGTTACAATCTTCTAATGATCTGCTTCATTAATGCATCTATAGTCATGAGCAGACCAGCTGCAATCTAAGTAATAATTGCATTTTGTCTATCCAGCTTCCCCCTCAGAATAACAATCAGTCTGTGCTGCTGATAACTGTTAGTTCCAGGGGACATTAGAAATCTTGCAAATAAGATTTTTCTGCAGTGCTGAGACTCTAGATGAGCTCAAGATCTGGCCACATGTGCGTTAGTGAGACACGAGTGACCTGTGGGATAAGAGTTGGAACCTGGATTTGCTTCTGAGCGCTCTTCAGTTTTAGTAGTGTCCATTATTTCATGCATTCTGTGTCAAGTTTTAGAACCCAGCCTTAGTTGCCAATGATCACAGCACATCATCCTTTTCAATGTCAAGATTTTCTGCTCAAGTTGGTTTATTTTTAAATTGCATTAATTCTGTGAAAAGTTTAAGTGAATAGTCACCCAGCAATTTGCATGAATTAAATCATTTTCAAGTACTAATTAGAAAAAGTGTGAAGAGCACATTAAGTATTGAAGCAAAACATGGTTTTGGTTTAAAAGAAGAAAAAGCTTACAAGTGCAAGTGGTTCAAAGCATTGTGGTCACTGGAAGGTTTTTGATTTCCTTATCATGCTCTTTCCATGCTTTGGAAAACAACAGATTCAGTTTAGGTTTATGCTTTTTGTTCAGGTTCTATTTCTAAATTGAAGTAAACAATTGTGTGACCAGAGTAAATAAAATTCCAATCTTAAAAGCTGCAATCAGAAGAATCGAGTAGCAGGATGCCAGAAATAAATGCATGTGTTTAAAAGAGCTATGAGATGCTTTTTGTGTGTCTGAGAGTTTTGGGAATTGAATGCATCCTGGTCACTTGTAGAGAGGGACAGTATTTCGTGTTCAGAAAAAATGGACCATGTTCTGATATCCTTCTGAATACTAAGTCACAAAGTACCTCCCAGGTGGTCCTCTTGATGCTAGTGGTGCTGTTATTGAAATGAAGATGGAATAACCAAATTTTCTTTTTTTTTTTCCCAATTGGAGTATTTATAAATTATGAAAATATAAGGTAAAATATGGCTAGTGATTGTTTTGCTATTGCCTTAGCAAAAAATTCCTAGACTTTTTAAGGGGCAAAGCTTCTCTACAAATTATTGAATCATTAAATTAGAAAAATTGTTTCTTTCTACTTCTCTGAAACATGCAATAGTGGCAAACTATTCTACAGCTGAAGACATCTTTACTCTAAATTGATCCAGCATGGGCCAGGTCATTTAATTGTTATGTGCTGCATTCTTTCTATCCATGAAATTAACCTTTGTATAATGCTTAGCAAACTGCATCTGGATTAAATAGTTTGAGAAAGTTAAGACTGTTCCTTTTCCTTATTGCCATAGTGAAGCTTAAGACTTCCCTTGAGGAAACTCTTGGCCCAGCCCCCATCTTCACTTCTTTCCCAACATGTCTTTACTGCTCTCCAGTGGAAACCTTGGGAAAAAATCTTATCCATCCTACAGTCAGTAGAAATAGACATTTTTACTTCACTGGGGCAAGGATTTCACTCTGGAGTAGAGCTGTTTTGGAAAAATTTAGAAATTATAAAAGGTTGGAGCCATCAAGCCAAGCACAAATCCATGAGGTTGGTCTACAGCAATGTTTCTACATGCACTTACTTGTGTTTTTTGTAAAACAAAATTATCAAGGTGGTTGGTTTTTATAAATGTTTCTCCCTGCACAAGTCTGGAACACAAATCATGTATATTTAGTTCTCAGCTTTACATTTAGTGCTTCCATGTAGTTTCTGCCTCAGAGAAGGTCTTATTTTCATCCTGCGACACTCATGAGTTGCCTCATTGCCCTTTGAGCAAAACTCTGATCCTGCAGCTAGCTCAGTAAGAGTCACAATTCAGACAGTGAGCTTTTAAATGTCTAGGAGCAATGACCTCAGTGCAGCAGCTTGAAATCTTTCATGTAATAAATCTGACTGTTTCAGTTAGCTTCTTTTTGTTAGAGACGAACTGGGGAGTGCATGTTCGGAGCACTTTCCTTACCGTTGTGTCTGCATTGCCTCAGGAGCACTACTGCATCTGTGTAAATAAGATGCTTGCTGACAGTATAAATTATGAAGTGGCTTCTTTTTTTGTGTGTATGTGTGTTACGTTGTTGAGAATACTGTTCTTATGGATGTTTTCCCTTCATTCTGTTTTTCCCGCAGCCTTTCATTATCCTAAGCTTAATGTGTCTCAGTTGATGAAATCTTCCTGGGTGAGAACAGGTATGTATGGTCTCTGAGTAAGTAAGAGTGCAATTATTTTTGTTAGTGGGATAACTAGCCCACATAAATATTGATAGCTATGGGATGCTGCATTTTTATGAGGTAATAAATGTCTGAGCTGAAGAAATTCTAAAACCAAAGTCCTAGTGACCTGGAATATCTGGGAAATGTAATTCCCTGGTCTAGAATTAACTACTGCAATTCCTTGATAACACATGCAAAGCAGTTTTTGTCTATAAGGCCATTCATTCTTAGTGAAACAACTCAGACTGTCAGGCATAAAGTGTCTACTCTGCATGCTGTCAATATGCCACATTGATTTTTAGGTTTTTATTTAAAGTGAAAATGAAAATTTTCCTTGTATGGTGCTTTCTGCCAAAGCATGCCAGGAATAAAACAGAGTGAAAATAAGTGCATTCTGAGTACAAGAAAGGGTTTCACATTTCATTGATCTCTTCTGATTCTTTCACAGAAGGTCCCTCCCACCAAAGTCTTCTGAATGTTTGATTGTTATCCACAGATGTGGTTGAGCTGTCACATTTAGATGCTCAAAGGCTGTTGAGGTTGCCTGCATGCTGTAGGTCCTGCCTGCTGCTTTTAAGCCTGAACAGTGCCCAGACTTGCTCTTAGCATGCAGATGCCCCACTGGATACACTTTTGTCTTCCTACAACTTTATCACCTGTAGTTCCCCTGTTGTATAGACTGACTCTTTTTCCAGGTATCCCTGTCTCCTCTCAACAGCGACCACTTTACTTTTTAAGCAGGAAACCAAGTTACAGTGTAATTTCTGAAGCCCACACAGTTTTTTTACAGAAGAAAGATTTAGAATTTCAGATAATGCTCACTAATATGAGAGAAGCTCATATGCGTGTCTCATGTCCAGTGCTGTCCTTCCTTAGAGATTTATGTTGGCTTTTTCAATAACGCTCCTTCCCACTTTTGCTCAGCTTTAGGTTTATCCATTGCTGCTGAAAGTGCCCTTAGATCCTGCAGTAATAAAAGGGTTCTCCCAGCTCAGAAGTCATGTCCCCTTGGATTTTTAAAAGCTTCCTGACTGTTAAGATTTTGGAGGCCAACTGCAGCAACTTTTTACTTTGCTATAGAGGAATTTTTTTGAAATACCAGTTCTTGCAGTCAGTCTTCAAAGAGCCAGTAGATTTTGGCTGGATCAGTCCTTTCAGTCCGTCTATTGCATTGTAAGGGTAATGAATCATGACATAGGGAAATGATGGAATTTATGCATGTAAGGGCTTTTAATATCAAATTACTCAGATATATGTGCATGTATCCCAATAGTCATAAAACACTGGGATAGGCAATGTTCTCTCTAGTTCTCCCTCTCAGTTGTAGAATACAAGTCATGCTAATAAGCATAATTTGATGACACTGAAATCCAATACATAAGCAAGAATAGTTTTCTACGTGGTGTATATAATAGCCTTAGGTCACTGTCTATCTATTTTGCAATTTAATTCTGAGATACTTAGTCTCCTGATTGAATTTAGAGGACAGATGCTGTTGATCTCTGAGAAATCATGAAAATGGTTCCTTTTTCTGGCATATGCAGTGAAAAGCTTTGAATTGAACAACTGATTTTAATACTTTTGTTTTAAAAATGAAAAAGCCATTCTATTTAATTGATCTTATCTAAGTAGATGGCTTTTTATTAAGCACCACACTTGAAAAAATAAATTTGGAAACACTTACTGAGAAAGGGGCTTCTAAAAAAAAAATAAAATAGTGGAGAGGCATAGGAATTAAAACTGAATTTATGTTACTGCTGTCAGTGGTGAGTTGGTTTGCTATCATGTAGGATTGCTCTGTTAGGTAATTTGAATGACTGTGCCTCCGTTCACTCCACTGTTCTTTAACTGGATGCCATGTTGCTAGTAAAGGTCCACTGGGTTTTTTCTTCTTTCCTCAGGGATTCCTCTCAGCATTAGCTGCCCCAGTGACCTGGGGTACCTGGGTTGGAAAGTGAAGTGGGCAGGGTTACTAACCATTTTTTTTGTGCTGTGATTGGCATGCTTGTTAATCTTTCTCTTATCTAGGCAAGTTGCACTTGAATACACAGCTTCATTGATGTGCTGCTATTCTGCTTTTTCTCCATGATTCTGAACCCTTGCCCGCCCCATCTCCAACTCTGTATCACTTCAAACACAACACTTTGACTGAAATAAGTTGCAGCAGACAATTTAGACTAAATTTTCTCGCTTGCTAGTTTTTAAACAATTCACTGAATGCTCAATAACGCTTTGTGTTTTTAAAATTGAAACTGTTTCTTCAATATCCTGCATCCATCTAGCCTAGTTAAGATTCCAAAAAAGTCCTCTGCCAATTTGTTTTTTTCTAAACTTCTTTCTTCTCACTTTTTCCCCACCCAGTGTCTTCCTTCCCAACATGTAACCTCTGGCTGAACAGGACAGTATTCCCCTATGAACACAGCTGCTCTTGAATTGCCCATGAGCTGTCACAGAGCTTGCAATTGAAGTTGCGGAAAAGACACTGACAAGTTTTACTAATTAATTTGTTTTTCTGGGGTTACTTTCTGTGCAATGTAGTTCTCTTGGGTGTCGTCGACCAGCGAATTCAGGAGGAAGTGTTTCGGGCTGAGATGGAACGGAAACTTGCTCACCTGCTGAACGAGGCTTTGCTCAGAGGGCGGATATGGAGGCGAGCCAGTTTTGCAGGAAACAACATTGTGCAGGTATTAAGAGCTCAAAAATCACAGAAAGAAATATAAGGGGTAATAAATTACTGTGTAAGCTAATATTGTCCAGGTTTTGAGTTGAGAACTATAACTCAAAAGCATGTATCACATTTAGCTAGTTGCTGATTCTTCCGTTTGGCACCTAAAATATAGTTCTAACAAATACCTTGTTGTCTTTTAAGCTAAACATAACAAATGTAAATAACTGATTATTGTAAGCACCTACTAAAAATTTCTAATGTCTTCTTAAAAACAGCATTGAAAATTATTTTACCAAAATCTTATTTTAAAAACTTTCTATCTATTATGACTTACACAAGACACCTAGCAAAAGCAGACAGGATGATTATCTGAAAAAAAGTACTCTGCTAGAACAGCTGCTTCACAGCTCTCTGTGATGGTATGGTAGTGGTGTAGGAGTACAAAATAAAATTGTACGCAGCTTCATGCAGCAGTGGAGTAGTATATTCTACCCCTTAAGTTCTTACTTGTCACAGTACTCCTGGTCACAAGGTTGACTTTCAGGTTAAAATGAGTAGTCATGTCAAGTATTGCACATATGGCAAATTCTGCTGTCTGGATTCCAGTGCTGCTTTAGAGTTCTGTCACAGGTGGAGTTATTCACATAAAGTCCAAGAAGACTTGGATATTTTATTTTAAGTTTAAAATTCTGGCATGTTCTTTCTAGTCAGTACTACAAACTGAAAGCCAAAGTACTTTTTAATGGCTCATCTTCTTAAAAATTACCTTTTCCAGCTAATTCATTGACAGTTGGTTTACCTCACAGATGCCCCTCTAGTTGTTCATACCTATTATCTTTATTTAATCCAGTCCTACAGTTTTTGCTGCCACTTAAATTTCCAGATGTTGGGATATTCTTACTTTTGCTTTCCTATCTCAGTAACATCTGTTTCAGTAATAGAGATTTTATTTTATTTTTGTTCTGTACAGCTTTGAATTGCTGTAAACAGATATCTGCTTCAGGTCTTCTATTCCCAGCACCTCTTACTGCACTTTGTTCTTTATGCCTTAGTCCTCCCTTTGCATATAAATTAAACAAATATTCCTTATGTTGCTAGCAAAAATACCACAGCCTGTAAAATATGTATGTTTAGATTATGGTTTTATGATTTTACATAATAAAGCTCAGGTAGTTTATTTCTGCATGCACAAAATTACAGGCATATCCTTTTTAGCTAAAGAACAGTATTTTGAAAAGTGAAAATGCAGCATTTTTCTTTTGACTTTGTATTACTTACTGGGACATAAAATGAGGCCTGCAGCTCACGTTGCAGTCAGCAGTTCTGCTCATTTATGTCACTTAATTAGTGCAAAGAGACTGCCAACTGCTGTCTTCGGGCAGAGAAAGATTGTCTTCATTACAATCAGCACATCTTACCATCCCAGGTAACACAGGGCATCTCCAGGTGCTCACAGTCCACACTTATAAACAGGGTTAGAACTGTTATAAAGGAGATGTGGAAGAAGGGAGGCTGAAGAGATACCTTGCTACGAGGTGTCTGTGATAGGTGTTCTGCTTTCCTGTATGAGAACAGCAGGTACCATCAGGTACTGTAGCATCCTGGCAGCTTGCTTTGGCAGGATGTTCAGGTGTGTGGCAGGTGAGGCAGCCTTAGAGGCTGTTGTGTGCAACTGGACTGATGTACCTGGTAGTGGGCTCCTGAGTGAAGGACTGTTTCCTTCAAGGAATTTCCTCTGAGGATCTGGTCCATAGTAATTTGCCATAAACGTTTTACTGCTGCTATTTCTGTTCCTCATAGCTAAGTTTATAAGCTCTGTTTGAAGTGTGTTGCATTTGTGCATCTGTTTGTGTCTTCTGGGGCAGTTATTAATGGGTTTTGTGCTTTATATTCACATTTTCCCATATATATTTCTTGCACACAAAACAGTGACTGCTATGATAATAGAGCACAATGAAATGAAAATAAGAACAGAATCTGACTGCAACACCAAAGCATTGGATAGTTTTATTAACAGGACATGCATATTTCTATTAAAGACAAGATTCACATTTCACTTGTGTTTGTGACCCCACAGACCAGGGTTTTTCCAGGGGTGAAAGATATTTATAGTGTATTGAAATGTGACATTTCTAAGCTCTGTGGAAAATCAGGACTGTGGGTCAGAAGGTGAAACAATTACTTGTGAATGTTACTGCAGGCATATTAGTTTCCTTTCACATACTAAGGAAATAGAAGCGATACCTTGTGAGGTTTAGATTTCATTTCCAAAGGCATGAGTTAGTATCTAAGAATGTTAAAAATTATGCTTTAAATCTAGACACTGTGAATAAGAGCTTTGGAGAATGCCCAAATATCATGCTTTCACCTCCTGTTTGCCTATCTGTGCTATTAACAGGTGGCATTCCATGATAAAAAGAGGAAAAAGCCTATAACCATTATGTACTAAAACCCTTGAAGCCTCACACCTGATTGTTATACATGAGATAGTTCCATTGACTTTTGTGTGACGTTTGTATTAATGTTTCACGGAGTAAGTAATGAAGTGTATTTTCAATGTGCATCTGCTGTTGCTGCAAATTTGAAGGCACATGCTTGATGTGGTTTGCATTGCATCTGCAGAGGTTAGGACTTATACTGTATTTTGTCAGTAGTTTACTGTAATAGCTCAGTTCTCATTACTTTTTTTTAGGAATTAAAGGACTTAATTGTTGTTTAAAAAGACACTAGGAGCTAATAAAAAAAAATTACTAATTTTCCTTAATTTCAATGTGCTTGGTCTTTTGAACCTAACAGAAAGTGAAAAGATGATGCTTGTAAATGACAAAAAGAGCAGTGTTGTGATTTAAAGAACACCTTAGGCAGCATGTTAGTTGCAATGTGCAAATAGCAGCCATGAAGAGATGTAATGACTAAATTGAGCTTTTCATTAAGGCAGAGGTTCGTTCTGTTGTCTTTTTACTAATAGCTTATGTGTCTCTCCCAAGTGTGTAATCTGAAGAAAGCCTTTGTCTTGCTGTGAGTTTTTAGGTTTATAAATAAAGCTTTTGGGGGCTGCTGCTGCTTCACTTTTCCCTCCAGTGGCCACCCAGGGCAGCAACTGGCCCCTCTGTCAGGTTGCCCACAGCCTGTTCCTACCTCTGTGTGCTGTTCAGATTGCAATGCAGCTTGATTTAATTGCCCAGACACTAAAATCCTACTGTTAGTAAGACAGAAAGCAGAATCTGCTTGGATTATTTTTTTCCCAACGTGATGAATGTAACGAAAAAAGGGAAATAAGCCTTATGCATGCATTTTGGAGATTGTGTGTACGTGTTTGCTTCTGTCTGAGTAGTGCTCATGCCTTTGAGACTCCGAAATAATTCATCCAGGGGTTCCTTGCTCCGGTGGACGTTGCTGACCAGGACATCCCACTCACTGGCTGACCTCTGCAAACACCTTGGGAGCTTCCCCACCACTTGGATTTCCCCGCTTTACATTATGAACTAGATTTGGTTACCAAGGCAACTCTGTTCACTGACCTATGATATTCTCTTGAAAACACCTTTTTAAATTAAATTTGCTGACACTTGAACACAGTTAAGCCTTTTCTCTGTGGAGGTTAAATGCAAATCTAGTATCAACAAAGGTGGTATCATTTATGTACACAGAAGTGGAATTGGTATTTTATTTTTTTTCCTTCTTCCCCCCCCCCCCACTTTCTGCCTCTCTTGTATTGAAATTCTTCATGTCCTCCCTCCCTATGTCACCCCTCGCTGCCAAAGTATAACTATGAAATGTTTAAATGCTTCCTTACACCTGGGCTGCTTTGCTGGATGTCTGGAAAACAGTAATTCTGCTTGCATTGTTAGCACTCTCAAGGACAGAGACAACCAGTCTGAAGCTGTGCAGAGAGTATAATTTGGAACAATATGTCACAAAACTTAGTATACAGAAACTATAAAGTGTAGGCATGGTGACTGTGTGCTTCAGTTCAATGACCAGACTTACAACAGTTCAGATCCAGTATGCCATTTTTTGTGTTGAAACTAACACAGAGGTAAGTTAAAACAACCAATAAATAAAATCTAGTGAGTCAGTGTGACAGAGATGAAAACTGAGGTGCTGATATTGTCACAGTTGCTGTGGTTGTTTACAAGTCTAGTTGTCTTGTGGTTGCCTCCAGAATATCCTGTTCAATCATCGGCTTTCCCAGAACAGAAGTGCATAACCATCTCCCCATGGTTTTGAAATTTTGTCTGCAGCTTTGCTCCATATGGTGTGAGCACTCATAAAATACTGTGTATTCAGAATGCATTATTTCAGATAAAACTTAGCTTAAATTAGTGAGCTTAGTTCATAAACACTAGCCTGTACCTCCACTGAATTTCTCCTTCCCATGTTCTCTATACTGTGCTCTATACAGCTTCTTCCTGTCTCTGCTCTGGCTGTTTTTACCCATAGCTGGTCCTCAGCATAGGGAGCCATATGCTGGGGTTTTTTTCATTTTAAACATTAAAAATTGTATAGTTACGGTTGTGGCAACTTGCACTGGAATCTTGTCTTTCTTACCTTCTGTACTTTCTAAAGGCACCTGTTGAGAAGTTTCTTGTAGCCCATTCAGTCAGCTTCTGATTATTACCCAGTGTGTATAACACACATAATTAGTGTTTCTTGTGTGCTTCACAGCATCATAAAATATATGACAATTCAGTTTAAGAATCTTCTGAATTTCTCTGATTCTGTAGCTTTGCTATACACAGAGGGGTTTTATAAAATTAAAATGAAGAATGCATTGATTTTCCCACATGGCCTCTCAACTCCCTCACCGTCTATGTGAGCTAAGTGCTATTTAGGAAGGTTTCATCTGTGCTGAAAGCAGATGCCAGTCCATACACCCTGCTGCTCTGTGCACTGAAACTGGGCTGTGGCAACCCAGCTGAAGCACAAATAATACATTTGTTAACAAATTATATATTTGAGATCCATGAAACCAGATTCAGCCTTACAGCAGCTGAATATGTGTCGAAACCTTATTTATTGATACTGTTTTGTTACCTTAAGTTGGGGATGGGTTGCCCCTTTAGCAGGTGCAAGAGTGAATACCATTCAGGATGAGCAGCAGCACTGGTTAAAGGGTCCTGTTAGCAGGTCTTGCTGTGTTTCAAATTTGCACATTTTTCTGCCCTACTTGTAGATACTCTGTTTCTTACGTCAGATGTGACAGACACTGAACGTTATTCTTTGCTTTCAGTTGATCTGTCCTCAAAGACTTTTATGACAATTGTACTTTCTCTTTTTTCCACCTCATCTTTTATACCTACATACCTTACTGTTAATCATTCCTGAAAGATGCTTTTTTAGGACGTTTGACATCAGAACATTGTCCCTGTTGAGCTAGAACATTGCACTTCTTTCCTTCAACATGATTGCTTAGGTGGAAACTAGGAAAGAAAACAATACAAAGCTTTGCTTTTGTAAGCCTCAGACATGCAAACATTTGTGTATTTACTTTACTTTAAGCCTATAGGCAGTGTTTGAGATTATAATTTATTAAATATCTACTTCATAACAAAAGGATAATTCTGAAGAAACCAAAATACATTGCTCTATTTGCGGCAATTCCTTTCAGAGTTCTTCAAACTCTGTTTCACGTGATAGAATACCTCCCACTATTTGGCCTAATTCTTGTTTGAGTTCACGATTGCATGTAAATGGTTAAACAGAGGAGAGTTGTTATATATGAAGATTTAATTTTACAGGAATTCAAAGTTATGTGATTCTCATATGCATTGGAGATGTTTGGTGGTTAGAGAGTATCTACAGGGCTTCCTCATAGCATGCATTCTTTTGATTATTAGTGTCTTTAGAAGTAGGTAGGAAGAACTGCTTCCCACAGCGTCAAATACATTCCTTGCTGAAGAAAGGTGGATGCCAGGGGGAGCTGTTTGGAGGATGAAGGTGACTGCAAGTGCTTTTGTTGAGGCAGAGCAAACAGTTTTATTTGATGCTAACAGAATATTCGCCTGTGTAGCTGCTTAAAATTTGGAAAAACTGGAACAAAGAGGTGTGTGTTACGAATAACAAATCAAAGTCAAAGCAGGTATTTAGAGAAGGGGAAAATGCAGTCACACTATTCTCCTCAGTAGTTCCCACTAACTGACAGTTGCTGAAGGCAGTAGAGCCTTTCAGGGTGGCAGTGCTGGCATCTTTAGGGTGAAAGCAGCCCTCTTGCTTATCAGATCTGTGTGTTGTTATGAAGCAGCTGGGATGGGGGGATTGAAATTTCAGGTTTGCCGTAAAAATATGTTACACAAGGGATCGCTTCCTTGGAAATTTGCCTTTCAGTTGCAAAATAGGTATTTCTGTAAATTTCCCAGGATTCTGGAGCACTTGAGTAGTGCTTGTGTAATTAGACACTGATACATTATTCCCGCAACGTTGTCTTCCTCTGGATGACTTCCACTCAGAATATTTTGTTACAAGTATTAGGTGAAAATATCCTGAATGATAGTTTGGAGGTAAATTATTATTACTGAATGTTAACTCTGTGTATCCAACATTGACTTAAGCTCTTCTCAGATGAGAGAACTAGCCAGTGTGTATGTTCCCTTTGCTGTATACAGTATTTTGGAGCACTGCACATGGCACATCCTCCCATCAGACTTCTCTGGATATTGACTATTTCCTAACTGCTCACTGCAGTTACATGACTAGTATAATACCATATTATTTGGTGTCACAGATAAAAGGTTTTTCTTTAACAACAATTGTATTTTACAAGGTAACAACAAGGTGAAGTCTTTTATTTGCACTGGGGCTTGCATGCTGACAGTTAGGACAGATACTGGTGGCATCTTGGCAAAGCTGTTCCAAGTGTTTATTTTGAGACAAGTGTTCCTAAGGTGCAGGACCTGTGAAGGAACGGGGAAGAGAGAGTATGGCCTGAAAGACTATGGGAGCCCCAGAAAAATACAACTTAAAATGTAAAAGCTTTCCAATTTCTTTTCAGATTGTGAATGTGTCACGATTAGCTGGTGTTGATAACCCTGTGGAGCTGATTTATTTCGTGGAGGACCAAGATGGAGAGAGACTGAGTGCTCTGAAGTGCTCAGACCTGATGAACAGAGTGGACATCCAGCGGGCTGCAATCATCCTTGGGTACCGCATTGAAGGCACCGTTGCACAGCGTAAGTCCTGTCAAATCCATACTGATGCCACTGAGAAACAGGAAGGGAGACATTAGCTGTGTAGGTTATGGTACTGTGCTGTGCCCACTGTTGCAGTGTTTTGTTCTTGGAATGCTGCAACTGACACTCCTGAGGAAATAAATTTTAACAGCCTTGCAGTGAGCTCTGTGGTGTCACTTTGCTTCTTGAAGACTCTGCTGAGCTTGGGGTTGCAAGAGGGTCCTTAAGTCAAGCCTCACTGATTCACTTTAATGCTTGTGCTAGAAAAGTATTGTGCTAACTAAATACCTTCTTGTCATTTTCATCTCGTCCTGCTAGTCCAATATTTCTTTACAGTTTATCTTGCACAGGAGCTTGCATAAACCCCAGGACTGTGGGATGGGTGGGCATCTGCATGAAATAGGTGTTTCCTATATCTGAGTAGTAGCAGTGAAGTTTAACACAAGTCACTGTTATTTGTTTGTCTGAATTACTCTTTCTGTGAGTGAAAAATTTACACTAATGTTAGTTGGGGCATTTCTTTCCTCCGTTGAATATGATTGACCTTATTTTTATTTATTTGTCCATCAGTAATTTATAAGTACTGTGATATTTTAATGAACATAGTGTAAAGGTAATGTGATCTTTACTAGATAAAATACAAAATAAATATGGCAGGTTATATAAAGTTACATAATTATTTGATTCAGGAGGCTTGGTATATGAATAATTTTCAGTAAGTAGTGAGACAGAAGACCTACTCAAAATTCCATGTTATGATTAGGAAAGAAACTCAAAGGTATTTTAAAATAGGAACAGACAAGTATGATCTGCAAAATACCTCATTGGTATGAATGCTTAATTACCTTTTCTCTTTTCTGTGCAACGTGGAGGCATGAGTAACGTTGTACCACAGGGTATTTTGCCAACAGAACAAGCGTCTGTCTGGTTTTTAAAACTGTCAGTGGAAAGAAACAAAAGAAAATAGTAATGATTGCACCATCTGGATATGTTTCTGAATCTTTGTCTCTCATTAAAACAGCTGTGTACAGATAGGTCAGTAGCTCATATACATCGGCTTAATATCCGTTGATGGACTGTACTGCTGGTTAGACAGAAATGCAGAAAGTTGCAAGAATAAATTGTCTTTGCAAAAATGATGTGTTGAGCAAACTGCATGAATTGTCTATAGCTTATTGTGCATGTTGAAACTTGTTATCTTTGACACGTCTTTAGAAACTTCTAAGTCATAGAATCATAGAAGTCTTTAAATGCTTCTTATTGGAAGAAACTAGACAGAAAAGGTTTATTTTTATAACAGAAAACATAATGTCATAAGTGAGCTGTCAGATGTATAAAATATAAGAATTATATGTTCCTGTAAGGTCTAGGTTCATCATAGAATGGCTTTTAATAAAATAGTATCTAAAAATCAATGCACATAAATACTCTTTTTAAGTTGAAAACATCATTTTTACAAAGTGCATCGGTTTGACTAGAAACAGAGAAAAGAAAAAAGTAATAAATGCAGAACTATACAAGTTGGGGAGGAGAGTCTTATTGATTTCAAATTGACTGTGATTATTGATGAGGAAAGTAATAAAATGTATAACTAAAGAGAAGAAGCAGCTGATAATACTGCTTAAAGCAGGAAACAGGCAAAAAATGTTGGAAAGTCCGCATTACCTTTGTTAGTGGTAGTCTTTTTTTTAGATCCATTTCGTTGTGTTAGCTCCATTGTGAGTTACAAAATGATGTGGCAGAAGTGCATTTTCATTAGTATTTTAAGCACAGGTCTTCATGAGGTAGACCAGAACAATTGATCGACCTGCCCCATGCTTCCTGAGTGTGGCATATGTTAACTTATAAGTGGTGTGACATTTCCTGTGATGTGCAGCTGGTTTCTGATCATTTTTTAGAACGTAAAAATACATAACCTTGAAGTGTCCTCAGTTTAAAATATAACCACATAATACTGGTGTCTTCCTTTTAACTTTACAGCTGTGGAGAAGCTGAAGGAGTCTGCTGCAGAGTCACAGAACAGTAACCTCTGGATTATCGTCGGTGTGGCAGTCCCAGTTGCTGTGGTGCTGCTGATTGTTATTATTTTGTACTGGAAACTTTGTCGAACAGACAAGCTGGAGTTTCAGCCAGACGCAATGAGCAACATTCAGCAACGACAGAAGGTAAAAGGGGAAGCTGTGCTGAGAGGAGCTTGAGTATTCTGAGCATAAATGAATGTGAGACTCTAGGGAACACCTAGCATCCTTAAATAGCATGTGTAAACACAGTCTCAGAGCATTCCAGTTTAGAGGGAAAAAAAAAAGGGAAGAAGTCCAATGAAAGCTGAAGTCAAGAATCCTGTAGTGTTTTATTTATTCTCCTGGGTATATGGTACTGCATTAGATAGATACATCCTTCTGAAAGGGCACTGAGGCTGAAAGGAACCTTTCTTTATCACTTCATTTCAAGGCTGTGGCTGGGACTGAATAAGAGGAAATGTATTGAGTCTTGAATCACTGACCTTGTTTTCCACAGAAGGCTGAATTTTAATTTGGAAAGTTTTTGCTAACCAAATTTGACAGCTAAACTGCAATATGTGTTACACCTCCTGGTGTAAGTAGAATTTACTGGAACCTATCCTGACTGCTCCATCTTCTGCTGGGGCTCTTGTGTGACCATTGTGAGAGCCTGTTGCAGGATTAGAATATGAATTAGTGAATCCACATGTGACTGCATGGGTGAGTGTGTTGGCCACAGTGTTGGAGGACTGGTTAGGATGGTGAGGAATTGAGCACTCAGTCTTTTTCTTGCCCAAGACTGTAAATTTAAACATTTGTGATCCAGGATTTTCACAAAGGATGTGTTCAGTAAAAAGAGTGGAAAGATTCCTGAAAGGTTACTTTCTTTTTACAGCCAGAGAGATCTGTTCTGTGTGTCAGAAACGCTTATTACTGACTATACCTTCAGAAGCATCATTAAAGGCAAAATAATCTGCCTGTGCTAATCCTGTGGTACTGCAGTCATGTTCTTGTACTGTCACCTCATGTTCAGTCATACAGTTTTCTCCATAACAAGCCTTGTCCGTACACCATGCTCCCTTTCAAGATAATTAATGATGTGAAAGATGAGAGAAGCAGAAAGCGGTTGTGCTTCCAAAGCAGTCAGAACAAATCAATAGTAACTTCCACATGTCTTGCAACTGCAGTTTGTGTGTCAGAATGGAGGTTGGCAACAAGTGGTACCCTTTCATGAGCTTCACCCCCTGGTACCTTGTTTCACCTGTGGTAATATGTAACACAGTTCTTTGATTGAAGAAGTTCCCCACGGTAGTTTTGTCTAATTTGAGAAGGGTCATACAAAAGAGGCAGGAGAGGTTCGTTACCCTTGGTACACTTTCATCACATACATTTTCAATACCTCTCTGCTGTCACAGGGTTTTTTTGTAAAAAAGCAGTTGGGTTGGTTGGCTCTAAGACCAGAAACATCTTTAATAGCATGGCTTTCTTTTAAGAAAATGGCTCAGTTGTTTTTCCCCACTGCTTCCACAATATTCTTCATCTTAATCATTCATGAGTCAGAAGCCTTGAGCTTGTTTATATGCAAGTCTCATTTTGGTTTGCCTAGGGAGCCTGTCACTTTGCCTTCTTTAGGGAAGTTGCTGTAAGCAAACTAGAAAGAACCAGTAAGGACATCTAGTTCAAAACTTTGCACATCAAACAACTGGCAGAATCTACTTTACTAATCATTTCTTCCTGTGCCCAGAACAAAAGTAGTACTCTGGCTTCCTTAGTAGCAGGCTGTCTTTGAGATTTCTTCGTGTCTTCAAACAGTGGGTTGGAATTCCATGTCAGAACAGGGCACATTTAACAACCACTGAAGACTCCCAGTCACAACAGCATACAAATTATTAGGGACATTTGGTCTGATCCTGTCCTTTAAAATTGTTGTGTATTTTATACTTTTTATTAGAAGAAATGCAAAGAAATGATCAAAGGAGTGTCATCATGTGGTTGGGGATTTAGGTCTGTAAATAAACTCAGTTTAAAAATAGACTCAGGCTCTCCCTTTCTCACCACACCGGTGCTTATTTCCTTTCACTATTTACAGAGTTGGACCTCAGTACTGAAGGAAAGTGAAGGCCTGCACTGCATCTGTAAATGGAAAGATATTTATGTTAAAGGTTTGGGTTTTTCTGTTGGAATCTATGTTTCATAGCTAAAAAGCATAAAGATGCATTTATGGTGTGCTGGCTCTTCTGACTTCTATTAATGTTTTAAAAATTTAATTTAAATATAGAAATTGAATGTTTAAATATCAGAGTATTTCATTAACATATGTATGGCATATCCATACTGGAAATAGAAGACAATACTTTTCAGCCTTGTAATAGGTCTGTAATGCATGTTGATTGTAAGAAAAGAAACTGAGATGCTCTTTTCTTGTTCAGCTGAAATTGGATATCATCCTGCACTGGTGGATCTCCAGAGGTATCACCAGTCTTTCTTCAGTGTGTTTAATTAGCCAGTTTAACATAGCAGATCATTGGGCAGCATAATAATCTGTTTGAATTCACAGTAGCAACTAATAGCAAAGTATGTCACTTGGGATTTAAAAGCCTGGAATGGGGCTGGAAATGGGGTGAGGAGAATGCCTGTTTGCTTTGTGCTGCTGAGAAAAGGCTAAAAGGCTGGTTCCTTGAAACACAGAAAGAGAGAACCTCAGTTAGTGTATGGTAAATGCACATTGCATAAGCAAGCCATAAGTTTTGCAGGAGCTTTTTATTCATTGTTTAGAATTGCTCTTACAAAGTTGCATTCTTCTCTTCAGAGAAATGCTTTAAAGACACTACAATTTTTTTCTGGGTTATGTAGCCCTGTGTGTCATTCTTAGTCATATGTTTTCTTTCTTCCTTCCTTCCACTTAATTGTTTCATTCTGGTTTGAAACTTGCATTTTCCTGAAATATTTTGGGAACTACTCAGACAGTGTAAGTTCTCTATGTAAAGGTTTACTTTTACAGAGTAGGTATGATTTCTGTGTTCATATGGCCACTGTTAAAAGCAGGTCATAAGCTGCATACCCTCACAATCCACCTTCTGATGAAGGAAACCAGCTCTATTAGCTGCTGGCAGTAAGACCCTCCATGCTTTTTGGGTGTTCTCTGAGGGTATGGCTGCTCAGTGAGGTAAAGATCACCAGGTAGTTGTGTTACACAATAGCTCAGTCATACTGATCAGCATATCATGCCAGCACAGCTATCTGATGTTGGTCCCTTATCTGCTCTGTGGATGCCCCTTTAGAATATTTGGGTCATAGTCCCTCACTTTAGATGGTCAGTGACAGTGTATTTTCCACTTGAGCAGACACACAGGTCTGCTGAAAAGTACTCAGATTGTACGGTGACAAGTCCATAAAAGATTGCATCAATATTTATGTGCCAGAGCAGCCCTGAAGCTGGGCTTGAGTTCACATTTGCTGCCTGTCCCTACTCTCAAGGCCAGGTCATTCTCAAAGGTAATGTTTCTTCTAAGGTGGTGGCATGGGCAAGGTAGACCCTATATGGCAAAGGCCTGTTCTCCAAATTGGATGTACCACTCTACCAGTTTCTGTTCTCCATCTGGCCTTCTAGTTTCCTTACAGATTTGGTATCTTGAAGATGAGATGGCACAAGGGTCCCGTGTGATAAGGCTCGTGATGTTATCTTCTGCAAAGAACATAGAGAGGGGAGCCTGAACTCAGACAATATTAAGGGATATTTTACTTCTGAATAGTCTCAGAAGTCTGCTGCTTCAGTGAATATAAGCATAAACACATAGGAGAGAAAACCTGTGTGGGAACTGATGCTAGAAAAACCAGGTTCGATCAGGAAGTAATAAAAAATAAAGGATTTTGAAGAGACGCTGTGATTTGCTAATCCATCCCTCTATGTCAAAGCAGGATTAACAATACCTGAAAAAACATTAGGTTTCTTTTTTCATTCTGGAGATTAGATGGGAAAGCATGCTTAGATCAAAGTTATTTGTATGCTTTTTAAAATGGGAGTTAAGGAAGCAGGGGAGAGAAGTGAATTTCTATGCAAGATTCATTGGTCTGTGCAAGGATAATTCTTTTAAAGAGATGGCACTAAGATATTTAAAGGGCACATCAAATATTCATGACTTATTCTGTAAGCCATAGCGTCCTACTGGAAATTCACCTTGATGTGATCTGGGTTGTTGCACCGGATAAAGATGTCTTTGCCTTAGGAAGTAAAAAGATGCACGAGTGGCATTTTTAAATAACAGGATTTTCTCTCTTGCCATTCCCTTTATACACCACAACATTGTCCCGGCCTGAGCTTTTTTCCCTGCAAAGAAGCTCTGCCTTTTGTGGGCAACTGAATTTTTGCCATTGGTTATTTTCCTTCAGGAAAAATTGCATAAATTTCTTTAATGCCCAGACCATTGTTCTGCTCTGTGCTGGGCCTCTGCTTGTATACAAAAACACTGTCAAATCCTTTCATCTTCCCCAGAGATAAAAAAAAAAAAACAACACATTTTGCAGGTTATCTGTAATGGAAACAATATTTTTTTATTGACAGTATTATTAGTCAGCAATATTATTTCTTTCCCTGTGAACATTCAGAAATTAAAATGGAACCTAGGTTACTAGGGATTTTACTTTCCCTGGTGTGTACAAGCATTTGAAGAAAAATGTCAAATCCCTTCCTAGGACTTCTCAGAGATAGTTCAGCTGAAGACAGTTACTCGGGGAAAGGCTCCTGGCCCAAATGGCAAGAGCTTGACACCTGTGGACAAGCTAATTGGCAGTTTATATAGAAGGTCTTGGATGTTCTTCTGTAAATGCTGGGCATGCTGAAGTCATTGCCTTTGCAGTGCCAATTTTGAGTGGCTTGCTCAGTTCATGTTTTTCCAAGGCCACATCCTAAAACCCTAGGGGGAAAATGCCTACTCCTTCAGTCAGAAATCACTCCTCTAGAGCCCTCTGCGTGCCACTATGGTTTTAGAGTCTGGACATGTCTTTCTGGCTCAGTGTCTTTTCTGTGTGGGAGAGGTGGAGTGGGTTGGTCCCCAAAAAGCCTTGGACAAAGCATACAGTACCTCACCTTCTCCTTGAGCAGTAGCACAAGTATTGCCAGAGCTGGAGGGCTGCGAGTTTGTACCGTGTGCCAGGAAACCTCAGCTAAGGTGTCATCATCACCTGGGGACTGTTACCAGCCCTTGTGTGTCTGCTCTAATCCACACTGCTCCTGGCAGCCAGCCAGCCCTCCATGTGCTGCTCACGGTTACAGGTAATGAGTCATGCCTTCTGCAAGGTGTCACAGCGGCACTTGTGTGGATTTTTGTTTTCCCCCCAAGCAGGAATATCTGCTATCGAAATGTCATGTGTCAGGTGTAACTTTACACCTCTGAGTTGAGAGTTTTGCTTATTATTGTGTATTCAGTAGACTATCTCTTAGATGTTCCCAGGATCAGAGGCCAGCCCTGCTGGAGGCTAAGTACTAGGCTTCTGCTCCTGATGTAAAGAATTCTTGTGATGTTTTGACATCCTGTAATGCTTTTGTTCATCTGTATAATGTCGAAGCAACAGCTCTGCATTGCAGAAAAATTCCAGTCAAAAGAGACTCATGTTAAGAATGGCAGCTGACACCAATCTTATAAAAACTACTTGAAAACTGACATGAGTTTATGCAAGAGATTCGTGTCTGCCTGCTGTTTGCATAACAAATATAATTAATTTCTAATAGCAACCTTGACTAACTATCCAAACTGTTGTCTTTTTTGGGGAATGGCATACAGGTTCTGCTTCAGAGTCAATAGCTGGATTCTAACAGGGAATGCAGTATTCAACATCTTAATTACATCTCAACAATACATTTCTCTGGTGGCAGTTCCTCTGAAAGAGCTCTTTTGTTGTAACTCTTTTTCTGCAGTGGGTATTAACTATTCACAAATGGTAGAACTAAACTACCATACTTAGATATACTGCTTATATCAATAGGTATAAAAAGTAAAATGTCTCCACCTGCTTTCTTACAGACCTTTGAGTATCTGTCTTGAGATCAGACCAAAAGGCCAGCTAGCTCAGATGCCAAAAGGAAAAGCTTATAGAAGGGGAGAAGGGTAGGGCAAGTACATGCCTTGCCTTGAGTAACTCTTCAGCCTCCACTTGTTTGTGTCTCAAGGATTTTCTCTAGAAGTGATGATATTTAGTAATCCTCAATAGATTTTTTTTTTCCATGAACTTGTTTGGTCCTTCTAAATCCATTTGAGCTGCTGATAGGCATTTCCACAGATGGTTACATGAAGAACCGTGTCATCTTGTTTCATCTTGCTTCTGTCCTGCCAACTCTGTGCTCTGTGATGGCCCTGGTCCTTGTGTTGGAGGGGACAGTGAACAGATGCTCCCTAGGCACTGGTCCTTGCCAGTGCTGAATTTACAGATTGCTGACGTATTCCCACCTCCATCATGTCTTTTTCTAATCAGAAGAGTCCCAGTTTTCCTGTCCCGTCTTTTGAACTGGCCTTTGAACCTTTGAAAAATCTGAACATTTTCTAATTATTTTCCATTCTTTTTGAAAGGGGAAGAGTAGAACTAAATATGCTATTGGAAATGTAGGTGACCCATTGATTTATAGAGTGGCATTTATATAGTGGTTGCATTTGAAAAGAAGTTAAACAAAAATAATATGTTTTCAAGATATGGATAAACTTTATACTATCCTAAACATAATTAACCTCTGAGACGAGATTAATACTGGGGAAATAAATTGTCTCTCCTAATAAAAGATGGTAAGAGATTCTACCACACAATTTAGCTGGTTTGAGAACAAGGAAATGCACCAACATTAAATCATTTTTGCCTAAGGTTTTAATATTGCTTCTCACTGGCAGTTTCATTTTAGCCACCAA
This sequence comes from Scytalopus superciliaris, assembly GCA_013400415.1. Classification (NCBI taxonomy): domain Eukaryota; kingdom Metazoa; phylum Chordata; class Aves; order Passeriformes; family Rhinocryptidae; genus Scytalopus; species Scytalopus superciliaris. The sequence continues at coordinate 552,379 of VXBX01007801.1, forward strand.
AATGTTTTTGCAGTGTATGTGAATGCACTTTCTTTCTGTGTGCATGAATCCCTTTCTAGGCATATAAATGTGTTTGAGTCATTGAGCCCAACAAAATACCAGCACAAAAAAACAAATGAAAATTGCTGACCTATGCTCTGTCTTAGAAGTCTGTTAGCACTTTCCTCATTATTTGCAGAGAGGATATATTTCTGGACTGTTGTAAATATGCTCTGTGTAGATAGTGAGAACCATGTTATGAATGGATTATTTTGCCTTGCAAGTTTAGAAAAGAGTTCCCGTAATTTACAATTTTTTATATGTTGTACTACCTTTCTTAGAGGTTGCAGCTCGTGTTGGAGTTGTGTACATGGCCTTAGAGGAGTAATTGTTTAAAATAACTTACAGACACAAGGCTGGTGAAACTGAGGCACAACGGGGACCTGTCTATCCTGTAAAGTTGCCAGTCTTTTTCTAACTTACTCCTGACACTTCCTTGCAACCAGTGTGCAAAGGAACCTCACCAAACCGTGATTAAGATAGTATCCACCCAGCGGCATTTCTGTCTGAGAAGGAAAGCTAAAACTGTGTGACTCAGAAACAAAATTCTGCCTGTTAGAGCAGTTATCTCAGCAGCCTGTGGGCATATATGTACTCCGAGTTATGGGCTTTCAACAACATGATCCCTCTTGTATTTTGTGAAATTTACTGAGCTGTCATGGTAATATTAGTGTGGCAGGAAGAAATGCACAAAGGAGAAGAAGAGGGATGATGAAAATCCGTGAGAAGAATCTGTCTTAAGAAGAACAGGTGTCTTGAGAATTTCAGGCTTTATAAAGTTTTGTAAGTTTGGGAGTTTCTTTATTTGTTTTTAATCCTACTCCAGAAGCAAAATTCCTGAGGTGGTATTTTTTGTGGGATTCCTGCCTTAGTTACTGTTTGTTTGGTGAAAGCAGTAACACAGTTTTGACTTTTCAGAGGAGGGAAGGAGGACCAGAGGCTGTACAAGAGCTTGTTCTTGTTTTCTGTGCCAGTGCTGTCTATACAGTGTGGTAGTTTTTCCCAACTTGGTGGGAGAAACCTGAGGATCTCTAAGCATATTCCTTCTCCACCAGGACACATTTGCTCAACTGCTTTACCTGTTCCCAGAAATGGTGACAGTTGATCAAAGTGCTGTTGTGATGATAAATGTGAGACATAATTTCTATAGGAGGTACTTGTCCAAGATAAGAAAATAGGCAGAATTTTGTACATGCAACCTCTTTTTTGGCCCTCAGAACTCAAAATTCTGCGTCTGTTTGAGATGGGGCTTGCCATAGAAGGCACAGACCGTAACAGCTGTAATGGGAGGGTGATGGTTCCCTGCCTAAGAGTAACCTGCCATTGCACATGCACTTCTTTTTACACATACACTGTTATCAAGTGAAGGTATTTAAATTAGAGACTTTTTTTGTTTTGGTTCTTAGAAGTATTTCCTGAATCAGCAGAAGTGAAGGACCCTTCTGCACATTCCTCAGTGATACTTAGTGGGGTTTTTTAAAGTACACTACAAAAGAGTTTGTGCTTATGGCATAAATGGGTTGTATTGTATCCCATTTCATAAAAGAGACAGTGCATGAAAAGACCTGGAGAGATACAAATGGGGTTTTTTTTCAGTATTTTGAGGGTGACTATGAAGTGGGAACTGTCCTATGTGATCTTCTAAAAGGGTTTTTCAATGAACAAAGGTTTTTTGAGTCTTTAATTCAGATATGCATTATTGTTACTGAATCATGTGCATAATTTGTATGCATACTTTACATGCAGTTCCAGGCTGTGATCACAAAGGGGTTTATGTTGAAAGAGAGCAATGTAAACAAAAACACAGAGGTTATACTTACGTGTGTAAGGAAGGTTATGTAGGAATGAGAATAGAAGAATGAGCTGAATAGGAAAATAAGACTGTGAAAGGTGAACATGCCTCAGTACTTCTAAATTCTTATTTATTGGTAGGTGTTTTAAATATCTCATGGACCAGTGACTGCAAACAATATGGATGAATGATCCTTGTGGTAGAAAGATGTAGATGACTTCTTGGATGCGATAGATAGACAGCTGGTGAAAAAGGAGTTAAAATCAAGAAGACCCTGCCAAACATGCAAGCAGATACAAATAATTGTCCTTTCTGATGCATCATGAGAGTAATGGTGTGAATTCACACTACCCCATAATATGGTGCCCTGGGAAGATGGACAAGGGTTTGGTGGTGTGAATCTCAGCTTGTGAGTGCAGTTGGTGATGTTAAATAGGTTTAAGCTGTCCTAAATCACACTGACTTACATGTTCAACCCACATTAATACTAAGAACAGTGTTTTTCATTGTCTTGCTGTGTTTAAGCTAGTAGACTTGAAAGCAATTTTTTTTTTTTTTTTGCTGTAAAGTTTCTTTATCCTGTAACATGCCATGTTCTGGCATGATAGTAAGGTCATAAGGCAGCAGGACTTCTTTACAGGCTTTCCTGTCCTGGTCACAGGTTAGGTGCCAACACTGAAGTACATGCTTAGCTCCTTTGTTTCCTTAGAAATGTATTTTAACAGCCTCTGCATCTGACTCTACAAGGAACAAGGCAAGACCATGGTATAAAATCAGTAGAAAATAGTCTTAATACATTATTCTTCACATTATATCCAAATTCAAATGCTTATAGGAACTACAGGGAGAATACTGAGTAAGGGTATTTCCTCGCTTCTGCTTTCTGCTGAAATTACTCACTGACCTGTATGTGCAGTATTTGCTTGCTTGAGAAAACAGATTGTTGACATTCCTGGTGTGTCTCTGCATCTAACAAAACAATATATTGGCAACCATTTTGTATTTCTGTGACTCAAACAGCACTGAAATTGTTATCTGCTTTTATAGAATAAGTCTTGACTGAGTGCACAGATTTTGTAGGCAGAAATTATTTGATTTTTCTATGAATTGAGCTTCAAATACTGGTTTGGTGGTTGTGGTTTTGGTTGTTTTGTTGTTTTTTTCATTCAGTATGTAACAATAGAATGAAAACACTTGTCTTGACTTACCAATTTGAAATCATTTTCCTCTTAGATTTTGGCATGTTCTTCCTTTGTATAATAATACAATTCCTTATCAATGAAGTAATTTAAATGTGCATTTTGGTGGTAAGCTTCAGAGTAGTTTCTCTTTTCCCTTTCACAAATATATAAAGATAAATGAAAACCTCTAACAGCTTACATTTAAAACAAGGAATCTTTACTGGTTTTGTGTAGATGTGGGTGAAGGAACTTGAGGCTGATGAAAAGATGCTCATTTTTAGCACCCGAGCAGGTAACGGTATCAGTACAACTGTGCTCTTGAAAAGATACTGCATTCTTTTCTTGGTGGTGATTAATTTATGAGTAGTAGATGACATGGTATTCTGACTGCTGGCCCCAAGATGAGCAAAGGTAGTACAACCTGTTACATAACTTGATATAAAGAAAAGAAGGAATGCAGCAGGTGGCAATTAAAACTTATAAGGAAATGTAGGAAACAGCTTCAGTCTGTAATAACACTGTTCATTTCACTGAGTCTTGGTGATCTGACTGTCTAGTCTTGCAGAAAGCAGAGTTGTGTTTCAGCGTCCATCAGACACTTTTCATGGAAAATGGGGATTTTGGCTGGTATCAGTTCTCAGTTGAAAGTCATAAGGTTGCCACAGTCTGTGAGGAGAGGTGTCAGAAGCATAGATTTTTTTTCTTTAAGAAAACAAAGTAGGTCTCTGTCACCATTGTTTCTGCAGCAGTAATAATATTAGTATTTGTATTTTTCAAATAATAGATATTTTTAATAAGTGATTTTGTCAGGTTTTTTGTTGAGAGCTTCTTTTCGTATTCAATCATGTATCATGTTTTATATGTAGGATAACATTTTTCTATCATGGTTTTTAATTCATGTACTCAGACATGTATATACACATGTGCACACAGTCTTTCATACTGTTCATATATTGGCTGGAGCTGGTAGTGCCAACTTAGGCTTTTTTAGCAGGAAATACCTAGAAATGTTATTTGGTTGTACAGAACTGCAAAACTTGAGTCATTCAGGCCAAAGTTTTCCATTCAAGGATCAGTTTCATACTGAAACTTTTTTTTAAAGATGATAAGAAGAGTTTGTTTTTCAAAGAACAAGGTTAAAAGAAAATACAGTGCTCTGTCCAAATCTTAAACATTGTCTTGGAGAAGCTCTAGTGCATATTCTCAGCCTTAGGGGATGCAGGATGGGAAAGGAAAGAGGACCAGGAAGTTGTTTTCTGTGAGGGAAATGCTTTTGTCAATTCTGACTTCAGTTTTAAACCTTTAGGAAATTGTTTACATGGGATTTACAGTTAAATTCTCACAGGATTACACCTGTTCTGTGCATATAAGGTCTGTAGAGTTGTACCAAAAGCTGAGAGGGTTTTTTCTCTGCTGCTGTACAGAGAGATTGTGATGACACCAGGTATGAAAAGAACAAGGAGCACTGATCCTCAGGTTCTTGGATACTATAAACTGGAATGGACAAGCTGGCAGGCAGAGGGAGAGTGGGGTAAAGAGAGTGCTTCTGCCTGGGCAAGGAAGAGTGGGATCAGATGAGGAGTTCACCTGGCTGCAACTTTAGGACAATACAGCCTGTAAAAGTTGGGGTGGTGATACCTGAGACTGGCAAGCCCCCTCTTACCCAGCAAGTGTCCATGAAACACACTGGCAAAGTCTCAGCCACCCTAGGTGCAAACATGCATAAAAGAATACATCCTTTCTCATCTTGCATTTCCTCCTCCTTTCACTGTGTTTGCCAGCTTCTGCATGAAAGGAGATGGGTATCCTGGTCCTGCAAATAACACTCTTACATTCTGCCCAACTTTGGCTAACAGCAGAAGGCTCAGCCTATGCCAGGGATACTGCAGAGTGGGAGAGAACAAGAGGGTTCCTGTGGAAGGACTGAATTTATGATTTTGGAACTCAAGACTCTTGCGATGCCTGGGCATGAGAGGATCCAGTTGTGATTGTTCAGACAAACTTAACTGCCATTTCTTGTAGTCTGATTGCTGATCTTTGCAATACTGTTAGCCTTTTAATTCAATTTCTGTGTGGTCTGTCTGCAGATAAACATTTGTGCATGCATATGCTGTGGTGCATGTACATGTGCACATAAATATATCTGTTCCCTTAGCTGTGCTTAGATGAAAGGTTATGCTAGACTGAAGCTAGGAATAAGATTATTTAAAGTTAAAAGATTAAAATTTTACATTTTTGTATGTTGCTTTACTCCCCAGTGTGTTTACAAACTCAGTATGCTGGAGTTGAAATCCATGCTTCACACATGCAGCACTCTTAGTAAAACCATACTAGTAATTCCAATATTACTACAGTATTTGCCTCTTCAGTTGTCCTTGCCCACCCCAGCTGTCACACTGTTCAAAAAGCAGTAGTAACCTTGAAGCTCAAGTCATGGATGCTTAGGAAAGGGTAGAGCACCACCAAAATTTTTTGTGGAAGAATTGTGCCCAGCACATGGTGAAGACTCTTATCATCTTTGGAGCTAAGGGAGCTGGAGGCAGTGGAGGGGAATGCAGTGAAATAGAGGAAGTGATCATCAGGGATCAGCAGCAGGGCTGTGTGGGCATGAGAAGGGAGTATAAAAGGGTTAGAAGAAGGGAAGGCACTGAAGGGTTCAAAGGAAGAGTGTCACACCCAGGAATATCTTCAAAGAGAATAGACATAATGTCAAACAGGTGAGGTCAAACGGTGGAGGTGGGGTAGCTGAGAAGTTTCAGTAATTAAAGTGCTGCAAAGTAGTCTGACAGAGGAAGTGAAAAGTTCTTCCTGAGAAGTATTTTGGGGGGTGGGAATTTTTGAAGGGTTTTTTTTTTTAAGTAAGCAACAGCCTAAAGACAAATGTTTAACGTCTGAAGGGGGGAAATTTTCAAGAAGGCTTCACTGGGTGACAATGACAAAAAAATGGGGACACGGTTACACTTTCACCTGGTATAGCTCCATTGTGCCTTCTTGAATCAGTGGTTGCAGTTATTTGCATAAATTCAATAACTGGATCGCCCATAATGCTGAATTCAAGGGACTGTTGTAAAGCCCAAGACAAATGGAGTATAGTGGAAGATATCCAGATCTGTTCAAATAATAAACGTACTCATTTTGTGAGAAATGAACTCCGAAACCTCAACCCTTCAGGTCGCTGTTGGATTTTACAGAAGGGGTGTTATTGCCATCTACTGGCTTCAATAGGCAGTTTGCTTGACTGCATCACCCTTTCTAAGAACCATGTGGAAAATGTTTGCTTACTGAGAAAATATTTTGAAGAGATTGTTTCAGAATATTCCTTAGGCAAGCTTATCTTTGGCATGATATCAGACAAGTCTGTGTGCAGTTAGTTATGTTGGCATGCCAAGCTTTATGAAAGGGGCTTCATTTAAACATCTGGAACTTGACACACCCATGTAAACTCACTGCAGCACGTGCTTCACTTTGCAGGAAATCAGCTCTAGGAACACACACAGGGTTTTGTGCGTGTGCTGTGCAGTGGGGCTGTGTGCATGCACTTTGAAACCTGGAGTTGCCAATGTTTGTTTTACTTTCAAACTATATAAAATTGAGTGAGATTTGAAGAAAAACTTCATTTTAACTAGTTCTTCATAATTTCTAATTACTCCAAAGCCCCAAAAAATCAGCAGAGAGTTTGAAACTTGGAGCCTTGATTAAATTAAGTCTGGATCAAGTCACTGACAAGGTGAAATTAGCTATTTTTATAAATACAGTTAAGAAAATAAAAGGCCCCCTTCTGTGTCTTTCTCAAGCAAGATGCATATTGAAACCATAATTCCTCAGTAAGGTCTCTAGGATGATTTCTCTAGATTTCAAAGCCTTTTATATATTTTTATGTCTATTCAGAATGAAATTCCTAGGAGCTAGATTCTCAGTTCTTTTCTGGGGACATCCATGCTGACTGGAAAGTCATTGTCAGGCTGCTGTGTAACTCAGATCTGCAGAGCGTTTATCTTTCATCAGATGAACTAGGTGTTTGTACAACCATTCCCAGACTTCTGCAGATTTGGGGAGCTCAAAATGAGGAAGATCAGCAGTGACATTATTCAAATTATTTAAAATCCTTCATCCATTTTGAGTGGAAGAAATGGAAAGAAGATCTGGCAGCAGCAACCAGTCAGTACACAGGTGTCTACAGCCTTGAACCCATAAGCACACAAAAAACTCCTCACATGATGAAATCTGAAGAAATAGCTGCAACACAGTTTAGCAGCATCAGAAGGCTGGTTTTTAACTATATTTACTGATTGGGAATTTTAAACTGTGTATTATATACTGAAGTAAGATGACAGAATTGTGGCGAGTTTATTTTTCTTTTCCCTGCTGCTCTCACGTCCTGAGACTACCATAGTCTGGCCATCCTCCTTGTGGCCATTGATTGCAGATCTGAACCTAAGCCTTTGTACTCATTGTCACTCACAGTTCCTGTTTTTTGTCTTTGTTCTTTTCTCACAGCTACAAGCCCCCAGTGTGAAAGGCTTTGATTTTGCTAAGCAGCATCTGGGCCAGCACAATAAAGATGATGTCCTGATTATCCACGAGCCAGCTCCTTTACCAGGACCTATTAAGGATACTACCCCATCTGAAAATGGAGATGTGCCCAGCCCCAAATCCAAGACTTCTACAAAGCCTTCAAAGACTGTTCGACACAGAGGGAGGTCAGTTCACAGAGATAAAACAAATTGTAGTAGACAACAGTTTATTAATGGCTAGTGATTATAGTATTTTTAGGGCAATTTCAGTGGAAATAACTGTTGCAGAGCTTTGGAACTTGGTGTTTTCTAGTGAGCTGCCAGAGTTATACCTCACTACTCATTTATACCAGGTTGTGAGAATTTAGGGTTCATTTTTCTCTTAAAGGGAACATGCCAAGTTAAGAGGGGTATTTAAGACACTGCTGAGTTGACTGGAGTAAGTCATTGGTTATTACTGGAAACACCAAGTGTATGTTTTCTAGTGCAATCTCTTTGGTGTGATCTCTATCTACTAAGATGGTTTAAAACAAATGAAGACCATTGACAAATACTAAAGTGTTTCATTAACATTAATAGTATAAGTATGAAGAGTTGGGATTTCCAATAATAAGCCATATCTCCAAAATTCAGAGAAGATGCGTGAATGTTTTTATTTATGATAATCCAGTTACTCTCATAACAGACCGTCCTTAGTCAGAAAAAGGAGTGATAATTCAGAGCTGTGCAGGAGGAGAAATGTCTGTCAACCTTCAGCACAAATTTCCTAACCTGTAACAAAGCTGCACAGTAAAGAAGGATCTGTGGACAAGAAAAAAAAGGGGGTGAGAAGGTAACAGCTGGTGAAAAAAATGGAACTCTGAGGAGATGAGTTCCTCTCTGCTCCACTTTCCAGTAATAATTCTTCCTCTCCCTCACTCTCATTTGTCTCCAGCTCTGCATCCCCTGTGCTTATACCTACATGATACTGCATGGTGGGAGAAAAAAAAAAAAAAAGGAAATCAGTCAAGGGCAGAGTAGAATGAGCTTAGAAAGAAATGAATGGTGATTTTAACTGAGCTGCAGGTCTCTGTGACACAGCTTGCTCCTCTGTTCAGCCTTCTGTGCTTTTTCTAAAGCCCCAGTTGTCTTAAGATCCTTGCTTCATCTTCCCCATGTGGGCTTCATAAAGCTCAGTTTCCCCCTTCCAGATGCTAAGCCTTGTCTTCCTACTCCCTATAGGCCTTGTAAGTAGTAGACTACCAGTGGTACAGTGGAAGGTGGGCAAAATCGGAAAATAATGGAAGAAAAATGAGCTGACTCATTTTGGTGGAGCTTACATAAATTAAAATAAAGTAATATAAATCAGAAAGACAGGTGTTTCTTTTAAGAAGTTCAGAAGTAGCCCAAGACAAGAGATGATACCTGGGAGAATGGAAGGTATTTATATGCACATCAGCATAAAAAATAAATTTAAATTTTGAGGTTGTTACTGTATTTCATCTAGAATAATTCAGAAAATGAAGCAGGAAAAATTTCAGAAGCCAACATTTTAATGATTCCCCTGAAGATAATAGTGAATCATTGATCCAATTTGGAACAAAGATATTTCTTTTTTTTAATAGCATCTAATTAAGTGTAGAATCATAGAATGATTTGGGTTGGAAGGGACCTTAAATATCATTTAGTTTCAACCCCCCTGCCCTGGGCAGGAATGCCTTTCACTAGACCAGATTTCTCAGAGCCCCATCTAATGTGTACTTAAACACTTCCAGGGATGGGGCATCCCAATTTCTCTGGGCAACCTGTTCCAGTGCCTCACCACCCCCACAGTAAAGAATTTTTTCTAATATGTAATCTAAACTTAGCCTCTTTCAGTTTAAAGCCATTCCTCCTTGTCCCATCACTATGTGCCCATGTAAAAAGTCCCTCTCCAGCTTGCTCGTAAGCTCCCTTCAGGTACTGGAAGGCTATGAAAAGGTCTCCCTGGAGCCTTCTCTGCTCCAGGCTGAACAGCCCTAATTTCAGCCTTTCCTCATAGCATAGATGCTCTAGCCCTCTAATCTTCACAGCTTTCCTTTGGACTGTCTCCAGCAGGTCCCTGTCCTCCTTATACTGGCCCTCAGAGCTGGATGCAGCACTTCAGGAGTGGTCTCACAAGAGTGGAGAAGAGGGGCAGAATCCTCTCCCTCAGTCTGCTGGCCACATTCCTTTTGATGCAGGATGTGGTTGGCTCTCTGGGCTGCAAGTGCTCACTGCTGGTTCATGTTGAGCTTCTTGTCTACCAATAGCCCCAAGTTCTTCTCAGGGTTGCTCTCGATCCATTCTCTGCCCAGCCTGTATTTGTGCTTGGGATTGGCCTGAACCAGGTGCAGGACCCTGCACTTGGCCTTGTTGAACTTCATGAGTTTCACGTGGCCCCACCTCTCGAGCCTGTCAAGATCCCTCTGGATGGCATCCTTTCCCTCCAGCGTGTTGACCACACCACAGAGCTTGGTGTTTGTGAATTTGCTGAGAGTACACTCAATCCCACTGTTGACATTGCTGACCAGGACATTAAACAGCACCAGTCCCAATACCGACCCCTGAGGAATGTCACTCGTCACTGCTCTCCACCTGGACACTGAGACATTGACCACAACTCTTTGAGTGTGACCATCCAGCCAGTTTCTTACCCATGGAGTTTTCTCGGTCACATCCATGTGTCTCCAGTTTAGGGGCAAGGATTTCATGTGTCAAATGCTTTGCACAGGTCCAGCTAGATGATGTCAGTTTTTCTTCCCATACCCACCAGGGCCATGACCCCATTGTAGAAGGTCTCCAAGTATGTCAGGCATGATTTGCCCTTAGTGAAGCTGACTGTCACTAAGTCCCTCCTTATTTTTCATGTTCCTTAGCATAGTTTCCATAGTTAGCATAGAAGGATCTGCTCCATGATTTTCCTAGGCATAGAGACGAGTGACTAACCTGTAGTTCAAACACTTGAAATGTTTTCAAAAGAAAATTTCCCTCTTCTCCCTCCTATTCCCTTAAGGACAAATCTTCCTTTAGGCTTAACTATGGAGATGTTACCATCATCTCCCTACCATGCTGACATGCCCATGTCAGCTGGAGATTTAAAACATTTATTCCCTGAGGCAGAAGTTGAAATATGAAATGATATCATACTGTGTTATGTTGGGCTTAGCTGTTTGCTGTTTTGTGAGGAAATACAGAACTCAGTTCATCACAGTACAATTCAGGATTGTATGTTGCATGACAGGAAATATAATGGTAATGTGATTACATGTTCTGTATCTGTTAAAAACAACAAACAAGAGCAACTGAGTTCGGAAAGCACAGCATCCCTGGGCTCCCGCTGAGACTTGGATGCATTGTTTTGGCTTGAGAGGATACAACTACATATTCCTTAGCCTTTATAAGGAATGATGTTGATTCAGCACTGTTTATGTTCCTATAACTTAGTGATAATTTAGGTAGACTGAGGAAAGAGTATGAAGGAATGTGAAGCACAGTGAGGTGAAACAAAGTCAGTAGGAAGTCTGGAAACAGAACTCCAGCCTTAAGCTCTGCTGAACCAAGACAAAGGTGATGGAGATGATAGCTCTGCACACCTTCCATCTTAAAAGAAGGGAAAGATGCAATGACGCAGGCCTGTAAGCTCATTGAGGACCATTTATGCTGTTTTCCCTGATACTATTTTTTTTAATTGGAATGTGATGCTAGTATTACCGTCCTGCAGATCAGTGCATTGTTCAGGCAGGAAGAAAAAGGAAGTCGATTCAGAGCATTGCCTGCTACAAGGAGTTGATTTAACTTGCAATGGACTTGTCAGGCTGGATATAGTTGTCTTAGACTGTGAGCACTAGACAGGTTGATGTTTAGCCAAGAGCCTCAGTAACTAGTTCAGATATCCATCTAGGCCAAACAAATCCTGCACTAATGAAGTTAATGCACAGACATGTGCACACGTTCCATGATTCCCTGCCAGAACAGAATACGAGCGTTCACAAGACAAAATGGTCACTAAAGACACTATCACAAAGGCTGATCCAATATGAAAAGACAGGCTTTGGTGTCAGCTGGGCAATGGTGTGTGCCCTATATTTTTTCTATTTTTATACTGAGTAATTTTACATCTGGAGTATTTTGTTGGGTAAAATCATGTTGTTTTTTTTTTCTGTGTCACCCACAAAAGCTAGGACACAGACTGTAATTCTTAGGTAGCAAGTGTTTTTAAGAATCTCATGAATACGTGGGATAATAAAAAAAGCATTTTTGAGTGGCCCTACATCTGACCAGCTGGGAAAATATTCACATGGACTTGTATTGTTAGCAAGAGAACACCAAGTTAGCAAGGCTGAATGTTAGACTAGTTACCTATAGGGGTTTTTTATTCGTAATGTAATTATTTTCTGTCTGAAAAGTAAACTGTTACTTATAAATGCAGAGGTTTTTTCCTTGTAGTGTATTTTAAAGGAAAGATTACTTAATAATCTTGGCACCTGTGAATCCTGTTGCAGTTGGTTTTCACACGCAATGCCAATGACATCATGGCAATGTATATCTGGCTATGATAATGTATTACAAATTTACTTATAAACAGGAGAATTTTAGCAGTCTTCACAAGCTATTTTTAGCACAGTATTCTTTGCATGTGAAAATTGTGCCACTTTGCAAACTTGTGTCACGTATTGTTTTGTTTGTGGCAGAATTTCTCCATCGGATGCTGACTCCACAGCCAGTGAACAATCCAGCGGGAGGGAGACAGGAGAAGAAACTGCAAGACCATCAGCTGTTGCAAACGAGGGCAAACCACGCAGAGCAGTGAAGAAGGGTTTGTCATTTTATCTTCACTTGTATTCTCTAGCAGTGTTTTACTCAGGCTGAGGAGTTACTGTGGTGCTGTAACTTTTCTAGACTCATCTTTGGTTGTTGATTTTTTCTGGTTTTTGTCGCAGAAAATCCTTTTCTTTTTGATTTAGTTTTTTTCCAGTGAAACTGTAGAGCTACACATTCCTCTCATTCCAGCAAGCTTTTGAAACTAATGGCTTAGCAGGAATGGATCTTTCCTCCTTTTGTCCCACACACAGCTCCGGCAGAACTCCTTCCATTTAGGCCTAATTGTGGCTCTCCTGGTAGTGGAATTGCAGACAGTTGCATAGGCAGTAGAGGTCACAGCAGGACTTTGTGCTGCGTGGGTGTATGTCTGTAACTGTGACTTTGGAAAACTGAGATTAAAAAAAAAAAGGGAGCAGAGAGGTAAAAGTTTTACAAAGAAGTTCTAATTCAGACATCAAAATGCCTGAATGATTGTGCTTTAGAAAGATGAAAATCCAGTGCTAATTTGTTAATAACAGTAGTTTTGTAAAGGACTGTCTTCTTTCCAGTTAAAATGCCATTATTGGTCTCGGAGATACACTCAAATTTATTTCTTTTCTCATTGGAAAGTTGATAAAACACTGAAAATGCACCTTTATTTTTTAATTAAAACTTTCTTTTAAATTCTTTTTCCTGTCTAAAAGAATTTGGTTAACTGTGCCTAAATAAACACTTAAGTGTTTTTTGTGAGAGCCTTTTGGTTTCAATGGCTTGTTCTTTGCCTGTGGTTTTAGCTACCAGATCTTTGTCTTAAATCACAATAGTCTTCCTAGAGAAAATTCTAATACTGAATTTGTGATATCCCCATCAGTTTTTAATACACATGGCCATGATGGCAACAGAGACTGAAGAGAAGAAGAAAATAGTGATCACATTGTGAGCAGTCTCTTTGGTATATTGATTGTTTTTCCACACACTCTGTGAGATAACAGCTGAGACATAAAGAGGGCTTCTGAGGAAGGCAGTGCCAGTGAAATTAAGCTCATAGCAGACAATCTTCAGTTCTTCTTTATGTTGCAGAAATGAAGACTGTGTAAGATAGCTTATTATATAAACAGCTAGCTTTTGGATGGCTAAACAGCAGGTTAAATGATGTGTGATTCTTAAACTTCATAATGTGGACTACTCCTGGAAGAACAAGGGTGATGGAACAGGCTTTCCTATGTAATGAAGGTGTAAGAAAACAAAGCACGGGGTCTGCTGATGTGACTAAAAAGTTACACTTTCCAATAATTCAGCAGGCAGTGTATGCTGTATGTATTTCACAGAGTTTACAAAAAGAAGGTACTGTATTGATGCTACATGTTTTCAATGCTTTAGGTTTGCTCTAAGGACCAGAAATCATGCCCAAGTAAAAATGTATAGGAAAACAATTATGGTATGATGGAACTCAGAATGGTTTGAGTTTCCCCAACCTATCTGACTTCAATTCTGTTGCTCTGTTTTAGTGTTCTCCCATTTCTTCTTACCTGGGAACTCCATTTTCATCTCTTTGTTCTCTATCTGACTTAAAACTCTATGTAAGGTTTAGCATTTTGTTTTGCTGTAGAAATGGTATGTGTTGCTGCATCTGAATTGCCTGATAAAGGCAGCAAGGATACTATGTAAAATGTGTCCTTTCTACTTATGGTGCCCTTACTGGATCAAATACACTATTTTTTCAGCATTTGATGCCTCTAGTTTGGTAATCATAGAGACTAATTTTAGCATTCAGAATTGGAGGCACTGTCTGGAGAGAGCTCTCTTAAATGGGAGATTCAGCTCCCTTTTTGTGCAGCTGAGGCTTAGCAGCTTGATCCAAGTTCATGCATTTCATTCAAAAGTAAATGCAATCATCTTACTGCTGTGGGTTTGTTTTTTTTTTTTCTAGTTGCCATTCTAGCTGAATTATCTGTCATAATTACTCTTGTTGTCTCTTCTTTTTCTTTTATGTTGTCAGGAGCAAACAGAGTGGGTAAGTAACCAGAGCTGGTAGTTGACTACAAATACGAATAGAGGTGCTGGGGTAGCTGCGATTGTATCTTAGGGATGGAAATGTTTGTCTTCTGAGTCTAAAAAAAGCAAAATTGCCTTTGAGCTATTGAAGTATAAAAAAAAATCTCAGTAACACAAATTATAGTCATCCAGCACATTTTTCTAATTTCCTCCCAATTTTTTCAAATTATTGAGGAAAACATGACTGTGAAAAAAGCAAAACTCATGCAGCTGTTGGTCCTGAAACTAGCTTTGTATAAACAAGTTAGAGATACTGTTAGAATTAATTTATTTACTGGAAGCCCAAGATGAACACAAGCTACCTGCAAAGAAGCACAAAATAGTTTCTCATGAACTAGTGTTTTCCTGACCAGAATTGAGACATAGCAAACATAAGGCAGGAGAAAGCTGACACTGTCTTTGGTAATCCATGACATATCTAATGATAAAATAAGGACTGTGTCCTCTGATAACAGTATCCATCTTACAGAGATGTAGAGAAGGATGGATAGAAGGTTGGCTGTGATGCATTCCATTGTTGGGTCTAATGAATCATCACCTGCATCCTAGGGACATAACCTACTGGGATACAGAGAAACTGTATGAAATTTATGTGAAACTGCACACTCTGGCTGATTCAGATACCAGTGGAAGAATCTATTGACTTAATCTGATTTTGGATGAGGTGTTACTTTGGTTGCTGTGTCTCTTCTTTGTACTTCAAGAGGGTGCAGGAAGCAGTAGCCTTTCTCTGTCTTCAACTGTATTGGTTTTCACATGAAATCACAGCTTCCTGCAGATCAATTAATTTCCCTGACATTTCAGTTCAGTTAGTAGTTTCAACTCAGGGAACAGTGATGAACATTGATCCTGACATGTGACCTATATGGACTAGTTGTTTAAACATGTTCTGCCCAGTATTGGGGTATTAATTTCTCTCCATTATTTTTTAGCCTCAGCTGGCTAGTCTGAGATCAAGAATTAATTCATGTAGTGCTATCTTGATAGCTTTATAAGGGAGATTTTCTAAGCATGGACAACAGTGTAATAATGTAAGAACTTTGAAACGGTAAATTATTCTCTCTGTCCAAACTTTTGTGCTTATTTATGTGTTGAGTTAGAAACCATTTCTCCTTTTACTACATGTATACAGTTCTGTGCAATTCCTGATTTTATCTACTTTACTGTACTTCTGTCATGATTTGTCAAAATAGATGCTTTCAGTGTATTCACACACAGGGAATTTAAAGCTCAGATGCAGCTTAAGAGGGTTTTGTGTGTGTGTGTATCTTTTCTGCAAAAGGCAGTAACATACAATGTTACTGTAGAGCCTTACCAAAATTTGTCAGTGGGACTTCTGGACAGTTTCACAAAGTGAGTTTAGCCTGTTTCAGCTAAGAGGCCTCTGTCAAGCATTTGTTTATGTGTGTAAAATGGGAGGTAATGGATGAAATTATAAAGACTCGGAGTGAATTCTTAGTGTAATTGAATATGTTGTACCTTGCTAACCAAGTAATATGAAAATAACCTTAAAATTTTATGTTGGAGGTCAGTAAGCTTGAGAACGGCTGTTAGTGAAAAGGGTGGGAAAAAATGACTAATGTGTGGGGGAAATGGGAAATATGGATGCAGAAGTTCAGACTACACAATCACGCTGGGGGATTCACACTAACTACTTAATATATCTTGTGCCCCTCTCTGTGAGAGGCAATGCTTGCACACTTCTGAGAAATGCACGAAGATGGGGCTGTGAAGGTGACAATTGGTGAAGATGATGTAAATAGCTAGAGAAGAGAAATGGATGTATTTCATTTAGTCTCTGAGTCTTTCAAATCATTTGGGACACAGAGGTCTTGAATAGAACTGCTTACCTTCTTTTTAATGACACTTATATGGAAAAGTCACATTTATAAGTGATGCATACCATTTATAAATGGGTATGCTTGACAATCTGTTGATCTGGTTTGAGAAATATGAAGAGTAAGAATTTTGCTCAGCTTGTGGCCAGACTGCTTTCCAGCCCAAAAGAAATGTGCTGTGAGTATAAGAGTACCATTCCTTCCTTCTCCTGCTCCCTCTTTGTGCTAGAATAGGGAAGCAAAGGAGTAAGTGGTCTACTGTGGTCCTGTAAGAAGATACCATTCACTCATCTTCAGAGCCCTATCCCGCATTCCCAGCACGTTGCAAATGGATCAGAGCAGTGACTATTTTTTTTCCCCTCCTTGTCTGCTGTAGTTGGATCATGCTGATCAACAGTTGATTCTGGATCACAATCAAATGAGATTTTCCTTCTGATTTGAATCTTGAGAACCACATCCCCTTTTTAGAAGCCTGTGCAAGGATGTGGGACTATGTCCCTCCACACTGTTGTGTTCCTCCACAAGGAACATAAGGAGAGTCACAAATCTTGATCTCTCCTTGCTTATATTTTATGGTGAAAAGCAGTTTGAGAATTTGTGGTTTTACCACGTGAACAAGACAGAAGGTTATTTGCAAGCCTCATCTGCATAACAGTTCTTGGTTTAGGTCTAACTGGGGGGGAAAAAAGTTAAATCTGTGTTTAACTGCAAACCAGTGGGGTGATCCTACAGATTTCAAGTCTTTTGAGGGAGATGACCCATTTCTATTGAAGTGATTTACTGCTGGCAAGACCTGGGATGCAACTTCCATGGGTATTGGTTTATGTCTTTTGCTGACTGTGTTTGAGTTGGTTTGGCCTCTTCAATAAATTACATGGCAATATTTGGGCAGCTTGCTTATTACTAGATGAACTATTTACCCTGTCACAGAGAAGAAGACTGTTTTAAAAGCTTTAATCAGTAAAATGTCTGTAAAATTCTTTGTGGTTTATGTGAATTTCTAGGGATTTTTTTGTTTGGTTCCTATAAAACTCCGATCACTTAAGAACTGCGTTTTGCATTCAGACATCTTTCATTGCTCTTTGAACTTCCATTTGAGCAATTTGCATCTCCTTAAGTACAGATAAGAAAAGCCATTAGCAGTATGTGCTTGAACAGCTTTTTATGGAGTAAAGTAGATTGAGATTTTGGGGGTTTGTAAATGCCAAGAGCTTGATTTACAGAAATAAAGAATGACAGCTCACCTTCTGGAAATATAATGGAAAAATGTTTATAATCTGCAAACCACAGGGCAAACTTGTTGTACAATAAATGTGAATCAGCTGGAAGGCCTGTAGGGCAAATTAAACACAGATGGAAAGCATGGCATAGTCTTGTAGCATAGCATCTGTAGAGCTTAACATGTGACTGAGATAACCCTGGCAGCACTGCTTTACTCTATATTGGTTCTGGTGATTTAGGACCCCCTCAGACCAGCAGTGGAAATGAGCAGCA
Source organism: Scytalopus superciliaris (assembly GCA_013400415.1). Lineage (NCBI taxonomy): Eukaryota > Metazoa > Chordata > Aves > Passeriformes > Rhinocryptidae > Scytalopus > Scytalopus superciliaris. Next base: position 570,092 of record VXBX01007801.1, read on the forward strand.
CTCCTCAGCGTCTATCTTTGAACATGTGGACAGGATGTCACGTTCCTCAGATGCCAGCAGGCGGGTCCCAAGCAAGATCCAGCTGATTGCTATGCAGCCGATGGCAGCACCTCCGGTTCAGAACTCGGTGCTTTCTGATCGAGTGGCAGAGACCAACAAAATTAATAAAGAGGTATTTTTAAACTGCCTTGAATGTTTTTGCAGCCAAGAGGGAATTGAAAAGAACCCAGTTTCTTCTTGTTAGCAGTTCCTCGTTAGTTCCTGAGGAGTTAAATCTTGACAAGTTACAGGAATAATCCTGTTTCTGTTCAGAGAAATAATCTGACCTGTTTTTAAGAGATATCTAAACCAAAAATTAAACACTGAGAGAGAAGCAAATTTAATGGTCAGGACACCTTGTGTTAGCATCCTTTTAGTAGTCATCAGCAAATCTTAATGAAATCAAAAACTTAATGAGACTCTTTTGCCTTAATGTTTGAGAGTTGGAATGCAGGGGCTCACCTTGGCTTTCATTCTACAGTATTCTTTTGAATTTTCAGCAACTCAGGACATGGGTTGTACAAAGAAGTTCTCTCAAAGCATTCTGGAGTGTGAGTTTGCAACATTTTCATTGCTTTCAACTTCTGATGTGTTTGTGACAGTAAACAGACAGAAACTTCCCACTTTCTCTGAGGCCTCACGTTACTGTAAGCAGACTATAAGCATGGCTGGGATATGAGTAGAGAAGGTGATACACTGTAAAAACCAGTGCCTGACAGCACCACATACCTGCATCCTGGTTTTGTACTGGGTATAAGACATCATCTCATAGTTCAGAGTGGAAAGTTACTGAAATCTGTAATTCGTCTTTGTTAAGATTCTGTGTTTCTGAGTACCCTATGGAAGAGAAGTAAACACACACATATGTAGGATACATAGGCAAGAGGAGCCACAAACCAGAAATCTATTATATGGGCAGAAGATATACAATTCTAACCATAAATGTAAAGAGAAAGTCTAACTTGTGTCCCTTATATGCTTCTTAGGGATTTTCATGAGAATATACACAACAATCAATTTTTATTTGCTTTTTAATTTGCTGATACAGATGTGTTCCAGAACCAGTCCAGCACAGGCAGAGCAGTTGTTGCTACTTGTTCTGGTGCTCAAGTGTTTTCCAGTGATAAGAACGATTTCAGTGAGTGTTGGGCCAGGACTTAAAAAATGTGATTTTATCATAGTTTTCCCAGATAATGAGATGCACTCCAGGAAATCTGAAACAGGGTGGGAGTGAGGTACAAAAACTCAGCATGCAAGAAGTTGTAGAGCTGATAGTGACATGACCCAGGGACCTGGGTCCTTGTGTTGCTCCTACATTCCTGTATAGCTTATGGAAACCTCTCATGCTCAGCATAGGCACTGAGTTATGATAGCTGAGTTAGCTCTTTAAATTCTTGCTTCATAGGTGATGAAGGTCATTAAAGGAAATGGGTATTAGATTTCAACACTATTGATTAAGTGTGTCCCTGTTTGACAGGCAAAGCTCACTACAGACTGGTTGATCTTATTTTTTCAGAGCAGTGTCACTTCTGTCAGACAGCAGGAGTCTTTTGTGTTCCTCCTGCCTTTTGTTAACAAACTGCCACCTCCCTCTAATTGCACCTGCTGTGCTGGCAATTATGTTGTGTATAATAGTACATCTACCTGGAGAGACAATGGCGATACTGCAAAATATCTGAGAAAGTGTCTGTAAATTGTGTGACTTATTTTAGCCCTTCAGAGATTTGGGGTAGGGAGGGGGATGAGGGAGGTAGGGGCAGACAGAGAGGCATGGAGGAAGAGCAGCAAAATCCAGTTTGCACAATATAGAAATGAAAAATGCAATTCCTCTTTTTTTTTTTTCTCTTTTGCCTTCCTTCTTCAAGATACAGACAGCCCTGAGGCATAAATCTGAGATTGAGCATCACCGCAATAAGATTCGTCTTCGTGCCAAGCGTAAAGGGCACTATGAATTTCCAGTGGTGGATGATGTGGTGGTGGTTGACTCCAAAGAGCAGCACAGAATATATCGCAAGGCACAGATGCAGATTGACAAGATCTTGGACCCTGGAGGCAGCGTGCCTACCGTCTTTATAGAGCCCAGGAAGAGGTATGGATTTCAAAGATGGAAAGAACAACTTTATTTTAGAGTCAGTGCCCAAAGTACATCAAAACTGTAGTTCTTAACTTTCAGAGCTTAAAATTGTTTTGATCACTGGTTGAATTTGAGTTATCTAGGTGAGAAGGATTGGGTTGTTCTAAGCATTTTGATTTATTTCAGTATATGCCAGTATGTTTTGCTTTCAAAATATTCTTTTACAAGTTCTCAGCAGTGAATTCTTGATAAATAAGTACAAATGTATGAACACTGTCTTAAAACAATTTAGTATTTGCTCTGCTATTTGTTTGAATAATTCTTGTGTAGTGTAGAAGGATCAAAATTACAATATGAGCACTAAAAAAGATATGTGGAAAATATAACCTGCAAGTAATAATATTTTTATAAAGGGAGGGGAAATTATGCAAAATAAGGAAAACCTGTAACAACCTAAAAAGCATGAAGATTTTGAATGTTAAAGGCAAATTCACAAATCAGTGAGATTACCCAGAGGGAATACATAAAAGATTATGAGGCACATTTGTCAGCCTCACAGATGTGCCTTCCTGGCCATGTATTTTCAGAGATATTTTTCCCTGGGTTCTGTTTAGGGCTTATAAATATTGGCACTTTGTTCCTGGAGCACTAGTACACTGTGACTGCTTCTGCACTGATAGAAAGTAGCTTTTCATCTGGTGGGGTTAAATCCAATGTGCCAGCTGCAGAGTCTTCTTGGCAGTGTGGGCTGTTCTGATGCTGCAGATGTGTCAGACATTGGTCAGGGAGACCTGGAGAGGGGCTGGGGCTGGAGCACAGGCAGCTTTGACAGATGAATATAGAAGGGAAGTGACACTGGAGGAAATCTGAGGGAAGAATGGGACATTTGGGAGAGTTGCCAAGGAGAGTGTTATTAGGAGAGGCTTGAGGATAGAGATTTGAGTCTACCTAATGGGACTGGCCTGAAAAACTGGGAAAGGGAAGAGAAACAGCGCTGAGGCAAGGATGACTTGGAGGGAATGGGCAGAGGAGTTCAGCCTTCAGTGGGATGAGAGTGAAAATTGCAAAAAGAACCGTGATTACCTTTGTCTCTGTCTCTCTCTCCTTTTTGTTTTCTTCCTGTTAAGTTCTCGTGCAAAACGTTCTCCCAAGCAGCGCCGACGACATCAGATAAATGGGAGTCCAATTGATGCTGAAAAGGACAGGTTAATCACAACTGACAGTGATGGGACATACAAAAGGCCTCCAGGAGTCAATAATTCTGCATATATTGTATGTATGTCTGTTGAATGGCAGCAATGTTCTGACAATCATAATGGTGGTTGTGACATTAGGAGGTTTTTGGCCTTCTGACTATGGTCTATATGACTAATTTCAGTCACATGTAGTTGGCATGTAAATCAAAGTGAAATAAGGGTTTTATTGACAGTCATCACTATTAAGCAGTAAAATTTTGCCAAGTATTCATTGATACTAAAGAGGCCAATAACCAAAGCCTTGTTTTCATTAATGCCACTGTGTTATGCACATGAAAGTGTGCTTGGCATGTTCCACAGTATCTTGAACACAGTTTCACTCTAGTCCAATTTGCTGGATGTTATATATTTACATGTTACAGAAAATTTCATCCTTTGCTCTCACAGAGTGGAAGACTCAGTTCATTTTGTGAGAAATTTTCTCATCTTTAAAATGTGGGAATTAATTATTGATGAAAGAGAAACATGTCTTTGTACTACAGTAACTTGAAACAATACTAGTGCAATGTCTTGAAAATTAATTTTGTTTCCTGTCTAAAAAAAGCAGACCCTGGAGAATACTTCTGTTCAGTCATATCCATGTCACAAACCATATTTAGGCATCTTTAACCACTTCTAAACAGACTTCACTAAGCCTAATGCTAATATTGGAAACCCCTGGACAGTTTTCATCTTGAAAGATGGTTTAATGATTTTAAGCATTTCACTATTAGCTGCATGTGCAGTCAGGTGACTGCAATGTCGATGTCTGCAGTTTCCTTCTGCCTTCAAACATGAGTGTGGTGATTTTAATGTCATGCTGCAGTAGAATGAATTATCATCTGAAGCTGTTTAATTAAGACATGTCACACAGCAGGCTCAGCCCCTTTGGCATCTGTAGTGAGACAGTGTTCAGAATGCTAAGTTCCTAATAAAGCAGAGGCTTGTGCCTCTTGACAACTGATTTTGCAGTCTGCATGCAGTGGTAAGAACGAGCTTTGATAATAAGTCTGCTGCTGCAAAGCTTGTTTAATTTCCTCTTACTGATGAACAATAAGCCCATGTGGTAAGATCCCAGGTGGTAATTATGATGCATGCCTCAGGCATTGCTGCTATGAAGCACTTACATGAATCCCATTCAGGTGATGCACCCAAGTTCAAGTTCCATGCAGGTAACCACTTAGTTCTTTAACAGCTTCCTTTGTATGTTTTTCTAGGAGGTAATAATTGTTTAATGTTACTGCTGATATGGTCAGTTACAAGCTAAAGACTGAATTAATTTCTTGGAACTGCAAAAGCTACAAAGAAGTCAAAGATGTAGATGGAGCTGATTGTCTTTTTCTGAGCGGAGGAGCGCATGACTTCACTACGTGCTTGCGAAACACAAGATTTCTATATCTGAATAACTCCTGCAGTAACTCTGCTGCCTTATCTGAGACCAGAGTCTTTCAGATCACACTGAATGAAGTATTTGAACAGCTGATGTTGTGTATGTGCAGGCATATATGCATGCAGAAGCGAGGAGAGTAAGGGGCAGGTGTTGTCCGGCACCAGCACCTGTGCCATTTATCTCATTGTGGTTCTGGCAAAGGCTGTGTTGCTTAGACTTTGGAAGCTGGCTGCTTAGATCTTCTCTGTGGCTGCCCTTCACCTTCTTTCTGTTTCCTCCAGTCTGATCCAGACTTGCCTCCTGAACCTCAGACATCATCTTCAGCTGACCTGGGGAAGTTCCCTGGCTTGGCTTCCCACCCGGTGTCCCAGTACGTGCCCCCGCAGCCGTCCATTGAGGAGGCTCGGCAGACCATGCACTCGCTGCTGGACGACGCCTTCGCGCTGGTGGCTCCCAGCAGCCAGGCAGCCAATTCCACGGCCGTGGCACCGCCCGGGGTCTCTGCAGGACAGCCGGTAAACAACACTCCTGCTCCAGCAGGGAGGGCAGCCACATGCACCCAGTGGGGATCACTTTATGGTCCAACTCAGGCAGTAAACAACCCTTTTAATGTGAGTGATGCAATTTAAAAGACTTCTGGGCAGGTAGTTAGCATCAGGTGAGCCACAGTCACTGTTGTTGTGCCCTTGCTGTCAGGACTTAGCACAAAAGCGGAACAGTGCCTGGAACCAGGAGAATTCAGAAATAACCATCCCAAAATGATGACTTTGCTTTTTAAGCTATTTGGATTCTTCTCCTTTTTCCCACCTCAATCACAAGAGAAGACAGGAGTTCTCCTTTAGGATAACTTTTCTGTTCTTCTCAGGATCTTTCACAGATCAGTCCTGCTATGTCCAAGAGTAAATTTTTTTTTAAAATATATGTGGTACTTCCTATTTTGACAATGAAAAAGGAATGTATTTGGCTTAGGTCATGTTTTTCATCAGGGTATCCAAATGCTTTCAGCTGAGGGATAGGGAAGCAGTATTTCTGAGTATGATTTTTTGCATTTAATGGAGCACTGAGACACATGGATAATCCTTTAGGTCATCTCTAGTTCTGTTGAGTTTGAGCCCTGTGGTCTCTGTGCGGCAATCTTATGCTGGTTGAGGTCTAAAGAGATTTCTAAATGCAAAGCTTGCTTTGCTGGAAGTATTCAGCTGAGTAGACAGATCTTCTGCACGTAAGAAAAGTGTTTCTAGAAGGTTTTTAAGTTAAGACTCTCATCAGACAGTGGCCCACTGTAGCAGTGATTCCCAGATCTTCTTGTGCTTCTGTGTTTGTAAAACCAAGCTCTTATGGCTGCCATCAAGTCACACATGCAGGCCTGGTGATCTCTGCTGGTTATCACTTAGAAGGCTGACAGTAGACTTCCCAGCATATGTATTTTGATTTTAATTTGGGTTTTTCTTTTCATTCTTCTGACAGAGATATATGGAATTTGGAATGACTCCACCAACAGCACCAGGTCTCCTACCAAGGTATCTTTTCACCAGTAAAATTATCATGTATTATTTTCCTTGTGATTATTCCAGATTTCTTACTTCATTGGGATATTATTATGCAAAGTACTGTATAAATGAGAAGTAACAGGAATCCAGATCCAGGCTGGGTAATTTATTTATGTAGCATGAATGACATATGCATGCTGTATGGAATGTGTTTAAAAGAAATGTGTTTCTAGCCCCTTGGCTATAGAGATATCCTTCCAAATATTCGGTAAACCACTGAGTTTCAGCTTTTGGAAGGCCTGAAACTGGTACTCAGATGCATGTAATTCTCCCAGTGCCCTCACTTTCATCTTGTTTCTATGTCCTCAGGGCAACACTCACTCACAAAAGCTTTCATATGACTAACAGATTCATTCTATTTTTAACCAAGTTGAGAACAAATGACAAAGTACAGTGACCCTCATAGAGCCCTATTATTATAAAATCAAGGAAATAACAATTTTTTCATTTTCTCCTGCCCTTGTTGTTGGAGAATTGTGTAAAGAGAAGAAAATGGTTGTCCAGGTGACTTAATTTCACACTTGGTGTCTGTGTTTTGACTGCATGTGAAGGTGGACTCTTGAGTTGTGGTACCCATTGTGGTCAGACTTGTCTCACCCTCTCCAAGCTGCTGCAGCCAAGGTGGTAAAACGGTGGCCTTGTGCTGCTCTCTCAATACCTTCTTAGACCTCACCATATGAGGTGAAATCCCACTGACATTCATGGCATTCATTAGATTTCACCTGAAGTCTTCATTGCCTTCGAAACTTGATGGTAAAATGGATATGAAGAACTTTCCTCTAGTTATGGTTCTGCAATCTGATTTTGATAGGGCCAAGTAGAAAAAGAGGAATTTCTAAGCATATTTTCTTACTTAAGTCTTGGCTGGAGGTGGCAGTTTCAGTGTGAGTGGAGCGTACATAAAGTGGAACACAGTATGACATGCAGTGTATTTTTTATAATTTAGGTTACCTTGAAGATTTTGAGCTTTGAGACTGCCAATACAAAGCATAAGCAGTTGTTGTGGAGGATTTTCTCTTTGTTGGCCTGTTACACATTCAGGGAAAAGCTGATAAATTAGCCACAAAAGTGCTGTAGCCCATATTAATACATCTGAGCAGGAGAGTGTCTTTGCAATGATTTTTTTTTTTCCCCAAAAGTTTATCACCTTTTGACATAGGCACTCTGAATGTATGTAAATCACAAAATGATTACATCATGATTAAAAGTTCAAATGCTGGCTTTGGCCAGTGCCAACAGATTAAGTTAACAATCTGTAAGGTTGTTGACCCTAACAGAAAGAATTTCTTTAAATTTTCATTAAAATAGAAAGTTTTCTAGGGCTTGGTCAGTAGAAAACAAGGAAAGAGTTGTCATGATTGTGCAGTGGGAGTTATTCTCAAATTCTGAAGATAATTATAAACAAATTGATAGAAGCAGTGCATCAATTAGAGGCAGGAAAAATAACCTGAGGTCAATGTGATTAGGTGGCATGTATCAATGTCATAGTCCATTGGCTTAAATATCCAGTGCATGGAATAATAGTTGGGTGAGCGTACTGTTCTCTTCTCTGTACTAATGCAGTCAGCATCTTTAATGGGCTGGAACCAACCTGGGAGAAAAAAAATTAAATGTAAAAGACCTGGGTCACAAAAGAGCTAGGGAAACATAAAGGCACAGTGAACAGTTTTTGCCAGAAAATGGATATTGCATCATGCAACAGAGATAGAGCTACTTAGCCATAGTGGATTAGTGGTGTAAAATTGATTTTTGGGATGGTATCTCCCCACTTAATTAAATGACTGGAGATTTATTTTCTTGTTTTGAATGGGCAAAAATCAAAAGCTGAGTTTCAGTCTGGAATAGGAAGGAGCACTAGAAAGCCTGTATGATATACACGCAGAGCTGTATCCTGGTTTTATACTCCTCTGTCGATCTCTGACTTTAAAGAGAAGGTATATCTATCTGTTGTAAAAAGATTGAGAAGGGAGGGTGAAGGATTGTTAAATATTTACTTTTCAAGTACAAACACAACAGCAATTAAGGATATATTTCCTGTCCTCTGAAGAATTAGCACAATAATAATGCATTTGCAGTAATGTTGAAAAGATATTTTCTTTAGAAAACATCAAAAAATTGTAGTAATTCATCAGCTTCAAAATTCCAGCTCAACACTGCAGGCATAAAAGGCCAGATGATCCTTTACTGATTACAGTGACTAACATAACAGAAGTGATATTGTTAAACATTACCTACCTGTTGAAGCATTTATTTTTAACTAGTTCATAATTGTGGCTGGAAATGGTTTCCTTTGGATCTGCTGAGTGGACAGGTGGGATTGTATGTAAGGGAGCTGGGGAAATTCTAGCACTTCCACAATGGGACTGTTACAGCTTGAAGTCCTTATACCTCCTCAATTTAGTAATACTGCATGCCAAGTAACTGGTACTTCAATTTAGTTACTTATTTGTGCTTTAATAGGCTCTTATTTGGCATTATTACGCAATTTATTATTATGTCAACTTTCTTTTCTCTCTGGCTGTCGTACAAAGGTGGGTAGTTTTCCAAATAAAGCACAAATCAAGAATAGTTTGAATAAGATGCAGTCACAGGATTTTCCTGTAAAACAAAGGGATGTAAAATTGAGGTCTTGAGGAACAGGTTACATTGCAGTCTGCAGCTTTAGGAGGGCTTAGATGCCGTTGTGGTAAAAGGCATATAAAACTCATCCCCAGTCCTCACTGTGTAATTTTCGTGTGCCTGAGTTAGGGTCTTTGTCTCACTCATTTATGCTCACCAGTGAGAGGCTCCTGCAGAAAGCAGTTTACTGAAGGTAATCTTTTGCTTTGAATGTCTCTTGAGGAGCATCTCTGATCATACCTGGCATCTGAGAGGCGAGCCTAGTAAGCACCTGAAGCTTGGGCATCCACACTTCCACTGTATTGATAGGAATCGATAACCCCTGAAAAGTCAGCTACCATCAGTCTTTTAAAATATACTCTCGCCATGGCAGGGTTAAGATATGTTAATAGGAAGCATAGGAAAAGCAGCATTTCCATCTCACTCTCTATTCTTGTTCAGCGAGTGAATTATAGGGTTTCTTTTACAAGTGCAATTACCTTGGCACAATTAGTGAAGTTAGACTGATTACAGTTTCTGTTAACTCTTTCGGTAAATACATAGCAATGCCTACCAGCACCAGCCTGATTTATAGGAAACATTAATTTTGGTATATATTGTGTTGCTTCATATTGCGCTAATTACAGCTTTGATGAATCTTCAAGAGCAAAAGAAGTGAGAATTCCTGAAAAGTTATCAGAGTGCTTGATGAAGTAATAATTTTTCATGAAATACATGTGTAATGGTATTTTGCATGGTTTGTTTTAGACCAAAACTGCATGCTCAGAAAATCTAGAGTAGTCAGCTTTGTTGCTGACGTAAGCAGCTACATCACTACTGAAGTCCTATTTTTCAGTTTTGAAGATCCTTTTTTCCCTAAGGGGAAAACAAGGTCTCAAGATCTGTGGACTTTTTTCTCTGCATTGAGGAGACTGCAGCATGTGAAAAACACTTGTGTAAACTTCTGTTATACTATTGCTGTGCAATGCAGATCTTAAAGGAGAAATACGGTCTTCAGGTGTAAATAGTTTCTTGAACATTTAAGGTTATAATGCACATTAAAAGGCTTCATGAAGAGCTGTTATATGAGGTACATTATGTTATTGTTTCTAGTTAGGAAATTCACTAATTCTAATCTTGAGTCCTTTTCCACAGGCAGAACTTTGGGCCAGGTTTTCTTCAGCCTGCAGAGTTAATGCACCCTGAGCAGCCACCACCTGAGGTTCAGTATTCCTCCAGAGGGATATACTCAGAGGAAATGCCATCAGTGGTACGGCCACGACCAGTTGGAAGCACTGCAGGTACACTTCATTTAAGTTGAATAAGTACTAAAATAACTGATCCTTTTCTGTATCTACTCTTACACCAAGGTCACCATTAAGACATCGTGCTCTGTCAGCTACTACACGTGATATGTGGTCCTTGTCTTCATCGCTCAAAAAGAAAAGGACCATAAAGTGAGGTTAACTTTACATCTAGAGAACCTTGCAGAAAAAGGCAGTGCTTTGCCACCTTTTTAGGATCTTACAGGCATTGATTATCACAAAGCGTATTTTCACAAAACCCCATTCTCTAAGAACAGAAAATTGCTTGTTTTAGAGAGTGCAGTGTGTGCTAACTTTCCACTGCCAGCTACTTCTTTTGTGCTACATGAGCTAATAGATGCATCCCAAATCAGCATGCTAAATAGCAAAATTTTTTGCTTTCCTATGTTTCTGTTTCTCATTTCTCTTCCTAGAATTGTATGCATAAAAGCAGGATATCTTAGTTCTACATTATATTATCTGTTGCTGCTGTCCCACATGAAATCACCTTCCCTGATTTGGTTGTGAGATAATTTCCATAGCGCTCATCAATGCTATCATGAATAAGATGCTAACATCACATGGCAATTAAGCAGCAAGCACTGATTCTAAGAATAAAAGATTGTATTGTTATGCAAATGTCACAGTTAATTTTCTCCCAGGTAAATGTTTTCTTCCTGGAGAGTTTTTGAAAAAGACTGGAAATACAATCTTATACTCATGTCAGAAATGTAGTTTTGATAGTTGCTGTCCTCTCCCTGTAAATTTTAAATGAATGAGAATGGTAGGAATGTAGTGACTATTTCACTTTAATGATGGTTGTTTTATTCTCTAATTCACACTATTTTCTAAATGTTCATATGTATTCTGTTTTAAGTTTGAACGTAATTTGTATATTTAGTTTTTGTTCTTCAGCATAATTATGTGTGAATATCAAACTTCTCAAATATTGGGGTTTTTTTATAGGAAAATATGATCTAACTGTCCATCACTTAAATCACACTGTTGTTTTTGTCTTTTTCTCCCTTTTTGTGCATACACAAAGTTTTATGTATCTCTGGATTAAATGTGTTTCATTTCTAATTAATAATATATTATTTTAATAATTATAGTAATAAAAAAATAATTTGGGTTTCTCTGTGGGAAGAAATTCATGAAGACGGAAAGCTGGCATGTTGTTACATGTCTTGCAATTAATGGTGGCAGCTATCCTTGCATGTGTTTGAAAGCAGCAGGAGGGGAGGGAAGGGAAGTAAAAGGAGAAAGGAGGAGGTTAGCTTTCAGTCTGAAAGGAAATATGGTGTGGTCTGACCTTCCCGTCAGTTAATGACAGCATCGTTTAATATTTAACCACAAAGCAAAGCTCAAAGAACCAACTCTTACATAGTCATGTGTTTTATTCTTCTAGGCAATGCAACAGAAGGCAGAGAGTTAGGGTCTTGCTAGTATGATGCAAATAAGGTGTGCCACAAGAGCAAATGTCTTCTCTTTGCTGCTGAGCAATTTACGTGAAAGCATTGCCAGAGCTTGCAGTAAACACTGTTTGGAAAGAGCTGGCATGTTTTTGGAATGAGGCGTGGTCCATGTCTGAGATGCATGTATCTCAACCTCATCTTTCAGTGCAGTGAAATGAAATGCATCACACTCAAATGAACTGCACAAAATGCACATAACTTTTCCGTCTTTGTTCTACACTGACAGCCTTCTTTCTGCTGATTTTTATTAATTGCACAGAAACAGAGCTCCATTTTCTTCTTGTCTCCTGCTTCCAACAAAGTTTTATGTTGTCATTTGTCTGCCCTGCAAACTTGACTGTGTATAAAGATGAAAAAAACAATATTTGCTTTTAAGGTTCTCAGATACAGCACCTCACTCAGGTGGGAATTGCTAGCAGGATCGGAGGTCAACAAGTGGAGATCCCCTCAGGCAGAGCAGGGCATGGCCAGCCGGGGGGGCCAGGGTGGCCCCAGTACCGTGGAGAGGATGAATGTGCTAGGCGAGATGCAGTGAGTACTGTGTTACACATTTGCATAGTTTCCAAAGTAGTGATATGTTTGGGTATTTTTTCCTGCATTACTGTTTGGAACTTTTTACCCCTGGAATATTTTCAGTTGCTTCTCTGACATTCTTTGCTTTGCTCTTTGAACCCTTGTTAGTTCTTCTGACTTCTGCTTGCTGTTCTTTCACCTTTGCTTCTCTCTAACTGCTTTCTCTCATTTTACCCTAACCTTTTTTTTTTTCTCACTTGAGGCCTTCACTCATTAATTGCAGTTCATCCAGTTCTGCTTCTGAGCTCCAGCAGAGGTGGATACTGCTTTCCATTTCTTCTTTGAAATATGCCTTTGTATTTTGAGATCATTATAAGTAGAAAACACTGACTTAAATTGTGGCAGACTACCATCCTATTTTGTATGGATACAGTTCTTTTGTCTTCCGTATCAGTACACAACAGCAGGAGTCAGGGCAAAAGAATAAGGTACATACTTGCATGTAACGTTAGAGGTGTTTCTGAACAAGTTATTTTCCTAGCCTCAGTCAGCAGGATGTGATAAATTAATATGTATTCATTTACCAGTGTTGCCTAGGCAGCCATGGTGATTTTATGTTCTTGGCAGTGGTACTTCTAGAGGTTGATATTTCTGATCCAGCCAGATGTGTGAGGTTGAAGATGGTACATGGTCTTTCCAGGAGAGAGACAGTTGCCTGCTGCCAGTCCCTCTTTGGTGTACTTGCATCCTGAAGCAGACTGATCTGTGACAGCTTTATTGTAGTACTCTAGAGGGTGACAACTTTATGCTTCTTTTGCTTCTTTTTTTAAACAATCTTTTCTGGTTTCTTCCTTGAGGGACAAAGACAAGATCTCCTTTTGCATGCTTAGAGCAGTGTGTGTTCACACTGCGTAAATTTGCTTTGCAGTATTTCATGATCTTGAAACAACTTTGCAGAAAGGAAATACAACAGGATTTCAACAATCTTTAGATCTTGGTAGAATTGAGCTGTCTCCACTTCAGATGAACTTGAGAGGAGCAGCATATGGCTTTTGAGAACTGGGTGCACTAGAGACAAACTCTGCTGATGCCATTCAAAAACTTGAACTGTCAAAGCTGAAAGATGTATTTGCCTGATTTAATGTGCTCTCTGTGCTTGAAACTGGTATTTGAGTGCAAGACCATCACAATTTCAGTTTACATCAAAAAGAACATGGAAAATCTTAGTGTCTGCTGTTCCATCTTCAGAAACATCTCTGAGTTACCATTCATTGACCCTTCTTAACATGTCTCTCTTTTCTCAAAGTGACTTTTCTAGATCTGTGGGCCTGTCCTTTTAGTTCCCCAAGTGCACATTTAGCTGCTACTTTCTTAATGTTTTATTTACTTGAATTGCTATTCATTATCTGAGATCTTAAACAAAGCATTGGTTTTGACACCAGTTTCCTGCTCAGCTTCAAATATTCATGGCTCAGTATGATTTGGTTGCAGTTTGTGCCTTCA
>VXBX01007801.1:586820-690581 GCA_013400415.1 Scytalopus superciliaris
AAAAGGAGAAAGGAGGAGGTTAGCTTTCAGTCTGAAAGGAAATATGGTGTGGTCTGACCTTCCCGTCAGTTAATGACAGCATCGTTTAATATTTAACCACAAAGCAAAGCTCAAAGAACCAACTCTTACATAGTCATGTGTTTTATTCTTCTAGGCAATGCAACAGAAGGCAGAGAGTTAGGGTCTTGCTAGTATGATGCAAATAAGGTGTGCCACAAGAGCAAATGTCTTCTCTTTGCTGCTGAGCAATTTACGTGAAAGCATTGCCAGAGCTTGCAGTAAACACTGTTTGGAAAGAGCTGGCATGTTTTTGGAATGAGGCGTGGTCCATGTCTGAGATGCATGTATCTCAACCTCATCTTTCAGTGCAGTGAAATGAAATGCATCACACTCAAATGAACTGCACAAAATGCACATAACTTTTCCGTCTTTGTTCTACACTGACAGCCTTCTTTCTGCTGATTTTTATTAATTGCACAGAAACAGAGCTCCATTTTCTTCTTGTCTCCTGCTTCCAACAAAGTTTTATGTTGTCATTTGTCTGCCCTGCAAACTTGACTGTGTATAAAGATGAAAAAAACAATATTTGCTTTTAAGGTTCTCAGATACAGCACCTCACTCAGGTGGGAATTGCTAGCAGGATCGGAGGTCAACAAGTGGAGATCCCCTCAGGCAGAGCAGGGCATGGCCAGCCGGGGGGGCCAGGGTGGCCCCAGTACCGTGGAGAGGATGAATGTGCTAGGCGAGATGCAGTGAGTACTGTGTTACACATTTGCATAGTTTCCAAAGTAGTGATATGTTTGGGTATTTTTTCCTGCATTACTGTTTGGAACTTTTTACCCCTGGAATATTTTCAGTTGCTTCTCTGACATTCTTTGCTTTGCTCTTTGAACCCTTGTTAGTTCTTCTGACTTCTGCTTGCTGTTCTTTCACCTTTGCTTCTCTCTAACTGCTTTCTCTCATTTTACCCTAACCTTTTTTTTTTTTCTCACTTGAGGCCTTCACTCATTAATTGCAGTTCATCCAGTTCTGCTTCTGAGCTCCAGCAGAGGTGGATACTGCTTTCCATTTCTTCTTTGAAATATGCCTTTGTATTTTGAGATCATTATAAGTAGAAAACACTGACTTAAATTGTGGCAGACTACCATCCTATTTTGTATGGATACAGTTCTTTTGTCTTCCGTATCAGTACACAACAGCAGGAGTCAGGGCAAAAGAATAAGGTACATACTTGCATGTAACGTTAGAGGTGTTTCTGAACAAGTTATTTTCCTAGCCTCAGTCAGCAGGATGTGATAAATTAATATGTATTCATTTACCAGTGTTGCCTAGGCAGCCATGGTGATTTTATGTTCTTGGCAGTGGTACTTCTAGAGGTTGATATTTCTGATCCAGCCAGATGTGTGAGGTTGAAGATGGTACATGGTCTTTCCAGGAGAGAGACAGTTGCCTGCTGCCAGTCCCTCTTTGGTGTACTTGCATCCTGAAGCAGACTGATCTGTGACAGCTTTATTGTAGTACTCTAGAGGGTGACAACTTTATGCTTCTTTTGCTTCTTTTTTTAAACAATCTTTTCTGGTTTCTTCCTTGAGGGACAAAGACAAGATCTCCTTTTGCATGCTTAGAGCAGTGTGTGTTCACACTGCGTAAATTTGCTTTGCAGTATTTCATGATCTTGAAACAACTTTGCAGAAAGGAAATACAACAGGATTTCAACAATCTTTAGATCTTGGTAGAATTGAGCTGTCTCCAGATGAACTTGAGAGGAGCAGCATATGGCTTTTGAGAACTGGGTGCACTAGAGACAAACTCTGCTGATGCCATTCAAAAACTTGAACTGTCAAAGCTGAAAGATGTATTTGCCTGATTTAATGTGCTCTCTGTGCTTGAAACTGGTATTTGAGTGCAAGACCATCACAATTTCAGTTTACATCAAAAAGAACATGGAAAATCTTAGTGTCTGCTGTTCCATCTTCAGAAACATCTCTGAGTTACCATTCATTGACCCTTCTTAACATGTCTCTCTTTTCTCAAAGTGACTTTTCTAGATCTGTGGGCCTGTCCTTTTAGTTCCCCAAGTGCACATTTAGCTGCTACTTTCTTAATGTTTTATTTACTTGAATTGCTATTCATTATCTGAGATCTTAAACAAAGCATTGGTTTTGACACCAGTTTCCTGCTCAGCTTCAAATATTCATGGCTCAGTATGATTTGGTTGCAGTTTGTGCCTTCAGTCACAGTTTCGGGTGTGTTCATGTCATTTCAATCCAGCTTGACTTGCTTTTAGTTCATCTCAGTTTAAAGATTTCCTTGGCTTTGACAGAACTTTTTGCTCACTGGTTGCTACAGTTCATATATTACTGCAATGTAATTTTTTTTCAGTTATTGAAAAAGCAAAAGGAGGAGATCATGGACTAAAACTTTGAGTTTGATGACATTCAGTTACAGGAGAGCTCACCTATTGCCCTTGCTTTCCTTTTCCTATGAGCAATTTTTTTCTTTTTCTTGCAAAGGATTCTTCAAAAAAACCCCAAAAAACGCCTTAGTCTTGTAGCTTTCTGTATTTAAATAATTACCTTCAGAGTTTAGATTTTTTTTCACTAGCACAGAGCTCTAAATTTATCTTTCCTTCTTTTGGAAATGAGGCTTTACTTAATAACAGTCATGTCCCTTATGGTGCACTGTTCAGCTGGTCCTTTGCAAACAGTTCCCTCATTCTGAGCAAGTTTCTAAAATTAAACTCTGCATTTAGGAAGATTAGAATCTAGATCATTCTTCTCACAGTAAGACAGGAAATGGATCTGCATTTGTCTTCCTGCAGTAGCCCGTTTCCTCACAGTATCTTCACCCATTATTCCTGAAGTCAATACCTGATTTTCTGCTTGAATATGACCTCTCACTTGCACCTCCTTACCCAAAGCCAGTGTGCAGGGTGACATCAATCCACCTTAATTCTGCATCTAGAAGACCTAGGAAACCAGGAGAGTTACAGCATTTCCTTAGCTGACACAAAATACAATACTGAGCAAGTGCTCATTTCAGCAGCAGAATGGGTTTCTTACAGATGGGTGGAATGTCTGGAATCTCTACCTCCCTGCCACCACCTGGCATCACCTCCTACCCATCTACAGTCCCTTATAGCTCTCCAGTGTTCTTCCACGTCTTCTTCAGTTTTGCAGTATTTCCCCAAAGCTACTGTTACCCTTTCACTCTATTTTTCTACTCCAGCTGCCCACTGTAGTATCTCTAAACATTCTGATCATACTTGAAGCTGTCTCTCACGTACCATGGGAAGCCCCTGTGAGATGTGTATGGGCTGACAGGTCCACCTGAGCACAGCGTAACTTCATCTTTCTGCTACTCAGAAGCAGATTCAAAGATAGCACAGATCAGTTTATGTCTAATTAGCTACCTGGTTTTGTGAAGTTTATATATCTGTTTGTATATACATATATATATATATACACACACACACACACACACACATGTATGTCTGTATATATAATTATACATCCAATTCAGTTGCAATTGGCTGAAGATGAACAGTTACTAAATGGAGATTAACCAATNTTAGTTTGGCACAGAGAAGAACTTGGCGAGATGAGAGCTACATAATTTAGCTTGGTTGGTTTCCTTTTCGTGGCCAAAATGCTGACCCCTAGCCTGCTTCTTGATTATTTCTGGAGCTAAGTGAAATGTTAGTTATTTTTCATACACTCAATTTGAAAGGTGGGGCACAGTTCAGTACTATAAAATATTGTCTACCAGGATGTAACACGTCCTGCCAGTGACTGTGGGCATGTGACTCAGGAAAGAAAACCTTGCTTTTAGGAGGAGTGAATTGCATAGGTGCTGGACTTGTAATGTGAAATATGCACACTTTGGAGCAGTAGGTGAAACTTGACCAACCCTTTGCAATGTACTGTACTTGCAGTGGTTTGGAGCAGGCTTCTTATGTAGTGGTTTAGCAGCAGCAGCATCACACAAGGTCTGTATATCACCTCTGCACCCAAAGGAGTGGCTGGCACAATGTCGGCTACCCCAATATCATGCACCTTTATGGACACACATAAGAACAAAGCCTGATCACCCAAAAGTGCACGTTGTTAGCAAATGCTGAAGCCAGTGCCTTTAAGATAGACCAGCAGGGTTATGGCATTATCTTAGAAAGAGGCTCTGTACAAGGATCGTAACTTCAGAGGAACCAAAACAGCTGGTGCTGTTATGGGTTAACTCATGGCCTGAAAACACATTTGATGGATTACACAAGGAACCTAATCAGGCTCAAGTGAAGTCACCAGTTGTGTTATGTGGATGGCAGTAGGCCGCTGAAACAATTTTTTTAACTTTTGCTCTCACTACTTTCCCCTTTTTTCCAATTTCAGTAGTTCAAGGAAGAAGTGGGCATTTTCCTTTCCATGCCTTATCTAGCAGTTCTTTGTTACATGGTGACAGTCCTTGAAAATACCATTTTGGCCAAAAGCTTTGAAGTGGCAGGATGAAAAATATTTGTGACTTTGAGGTGGGAGCATGTAGTGGGCCATATTTTTGCAAACACAAAGGAAAAAAATGGATTTTTTTCTTTAAAAGCACCTGTTTGATATTTTTCTGAATATGGACAGAAAGCTGGAAATGGATTAAAAGAAAAAGGGTGACGTGATTGTCAGAAGGCGAAGGACAGCAACAACATCTCCAGGACCACCTGTGACAGTGCACTAAGAGAGAAAAGGTCTTGGGGACTCCCCCTGCCCCCACTCAAGCTGAGTCCATAACACAGCCCCTTTTCTTTGTAGTCCTTCACCACTCGCAGTGCTGGTTTGTACAAATCAGGAACATCTCTCATCAGTGAGACTCCCAAAAGCAGTTTGCCAAGGCTGTAGGGTTTCTCCAGGTCTGTTTAGATTTGCACAGAGAAAAGCAGCAGCTTTGAACT
The DNA here is from genome assembly GCA_013400415.1 of Scytalopus superciliaris. Lineage (NCBI taxonomy): Eukaryota > Metazoa > Chordata > Aves > Passeriformes > Rhinocryptidae > Scytalopus > Scytalopus superciliaris. Next base: position 591,754 of record VXBX01007801.1, read on the forward strand.
GCTTAAATGTGGAAATAAAAATCCCCTTTCCTTTTGTGAAGGGCGTCTTTTTATTTTCCTGTTAGATTTTATTTAAAAATTGAGGAGACATGATGGGGATGTATTCTGCTGTCATTAGTCTGCTGTCATTCATGTATTACACTATCTATAGGGCCTAAATACTGAGGAAGCAGAATTGGGAATGCAAGTTTTGGAATGCTTGTGAAGATTCACTATAGTTTTGCAGTATTTTGGGGTGAGTGCACTTGGGTGTAGTATGTCTCTTACAGTGAGTGTTTCAAAATGGCGCTTAATGTCAGAGGGAGGACTGTAAAATTTTACATCTCTCTCTCTCTGGCACTAATCCAGTGAGGGCAGAACATACTCAGCTTCTGACAGTAGCATTGGTAGTTCAGATCCAAATGCTGGTCTGCATGTTGCCCCTGGCTGCATCTGCATGATTCGCACTGAAAACCATTTAGCCACACGTTTGCTTTGGAAGGAGAATTTATCCTACAGATTTTTTGGTGCAGTTTGGGATGCACTTGGCAAGATGTGTCTAGCTTTGAGGTACAAGTCCTAGATGAGTTTACTCGCCCAGAATAAGAAACTTGAGAAGCAAAAATCCTTGGAGTTGCATTGCCTTTTTAAAGAGACTTTCCCAGAGTAGAATTGCAGTCCCATGAATTCCACTGAAGACTGATAAATTGGAAAAAAAAAGTTACATTAGTACTAGAAAAATACACATTTCTTTGCACTTCATAGTTTGTAGAGATAGAATGTTTTGTCTTGATTTTGTGTTACTTTTTCTTCATACCTTTTACTATATCAAATACGTATTTTTCTTTGTAGTGACTACTTCTGTTTAATTTTGAGTAGTTCTTACTCCATAACTGGAAGTTTTGTGTTTAGGCTGTTACATGTTGCCTTAATTGGAATAAAATGTTGGCACATTTGAATAAATGCTCTGAAGAATCTTTTGAAACAAATGCCAAATGGATCCCTGACGTGGTTTTAAGGTTCACTTGCAGAAATGCTCTTATTGCCATGTGCAGAGCAGGTGAAATGAAATGAGAACTAAGAAAGCAGAGAAGAGACTGAAAGATGAAAATTACTGGTTTACATTTCCAAATATAGTTTAACATACACATTTCTTAAGAGCTCTGTAGTGTTCCCATGAAAACTTCTCAAATATTTCCATCCCAAGGCTTCTTGCAAGTTGGTTTCCTCATCCAGGCTGTTGGAAGGTTTTAGTGCTGTGCGTGATTTAAAAGCAGTAGCTGCATATTGTTTGTGGTTTAGGAAAAACTACTTTTTATATTCATGAAGAATTAATGTGGTGTTATATTTGGCAATGCATTGTGCTCCTTTGGTCCTGGAACACAGATCTAAAAGAAACTTGACTAAAGAAATAAACATTTTAAAAGTACTGCAATAATAAAAAATTGGAAAACTTTTAACCTTGGACGTCAGGGAACAGAAGAAAGAATTCCTACTGTCAGTAATAATTCAGCATAGTCATTAAATATGAAATTGTTCAAATTCAGTGCAGTACAGATGAGCTGAGCAATCACAAACTTGTGAACTGGATTTGTTAGTCCATGAAATCCTGGATAAAATGGTTTCAGGTAAGTTGCTTTGTATTTTGCATGGAATAATTCCTGTCAAGCTTTTCCATGGATGAGTTTTAATCCTTATGTTAGTTTCTGTCTTTGGGCTTGATGGTGGCAGCTTTAAGCAAGACCACTTTGAAAATCCAAAGTTGAAGGTGAGGAATCTCCTGTTCAGAGGATTTGTGCTCGTGCAGCCACATATTTACATTATTGCTGAATCCTCCTGTACTTCACTGCTGTGTGGAAGGACATTTAATTGGACACTGGAAACAACATTCTTGCTTTTGCAGAGTAGAATTGCAAAGAAGTTATGAGAAGTTGTTTGTCACTTCAGCAGATGGCATCCCTGACAAAACATTGCCTACAATAATCTTACTTCTGCCAGGGAGCAGAGTGCCGTTTCCTGCAGTTTAAGGAGCACTCAACACTAGTGCCAATGAGCATTATTTAGTCCTCCTCATTTAAGGATGAGCTAACATCTCTTACCTAACGTTATCACTTCTGTACAGGCTGCTAGTACTGCTCAGCTAAAGCATGGTGATTTCTTCATGTATTTGAGCCCAGAGACTTGCTGTGTTAGAACCTGAATATTGTTGGACTGATCTGACTTAAATACGCAACGTGTTGAAATGCCACAAAGTGGGAACAGCCTAGCGGAGATGGCTTTGCAGGTGTCTCCTTTCTCTTCTCCCATTTAGGCAAAGCAAACAGAGCTGTGGAGGACCTGAATAAGTACTTTAACTTTTGCTCCAAAAGTTACATCGAAAACCGAATATGGCTTCACTTCTAATCATCTGGCTTACAAGCTAGAGAAGGTGGTTCTGGCTTTCCCAGTGACTCACAAACTGCAGGATCTGTATGTTGGTACCACTTGTTTTGTCTTTATGATTAGATAAATCTGAGACTGGAAAAGCTAACCGATAGGGTATATGAATAAAAAGAACATTGTGAAGAGAAGCAACGGTAAAAGGGGCAGACCTTAGAGAGTATCAGTTGGGAGTCAGTTTGCTTTCCAGTTCCTCACTGGAAAGGGAAGAAAAGGCAGGCCTTTTGGGTTGTTGCAACCAACATTAGGCACAACTGTGAGCAGGGAATGAAAGGAAGAAACCTAGTATATTGAGTAAATAGTGAATAATAAAGGGAAAGCTGAAATGAGTAAATAGTGTGGAATATAAAGCTACCAAAGAGCACAGAGGCAGCAGAAAGTTTAACCAGGACTTTGGTCTTCTGTATGTTTTTCTTAAAATGTGTAGTCACTCATAGAACATAGTTGAAAGGTGACACATGGTGTTTGGTGCACAAACTCAGTGGTGAATATGTGAAGTTTATGGAAAATGAAATCAGGAGAGTGAAGGGTGGAGGAAACAGGAGCAATTGTAATCACAAGGGAAAAATTGAAAAGAAAAAGTCATAGAAAGGTATTGCATGAAACTATCTACAGTCCTCAAAGGATTCATTTCAAAATGCTGGGGGGAAGAGTTGCTGCAAGGGCTTAGTTGTGTATCAGAGGGGTGCTTTATTTTACCTGTGAGCTGAGCAGGGAAGAGGAGAGGAAGGAAGGATTGCTGTGTACAGTGAGGGTTGTATCTTCCTCCAGTATGTGCTGCTGGGAGACTAGAGGGACCTTTGAGAAGCCTGGGCAAGAGAAGACTCCAGTGAACAGCCTTCCCAGTACCTGAAGAGGCCCACAAGAAAGCTGGAGAGAGACTTTTTACAACGGCGTGTAGTGATAGAACAAGGCGTGGCAGCTTTAAACTGGAAGAGGGTGGATTTAGATTAGATGTTAGGAAGACATTCTTTGCTGTGAGGGTGGTGACGCACTGGAACAGGTTGTTCAGAGAAGTTGTGGATGCTCCATCCCTGGAAGTGTTCAAGGCCAGGCTGGATGGGGCTCTGAGCAGTGTGGTCTGGTGGAACGTGTCCCTGCCCATGATAGGAGTTACTGGAACTAGATGGCCTTTAAGGTCCCTTCCAACCTAACCCGTTCTATGGTTCTGTGATCTCACCTTGCTGTTGCAACAGCACACAAAAGGTCTGTATGGCCTGTGACATCTTCATCTAAATTAGGTTATAAATTGCACTGGGCTCCTTTGGATCCTTCAAGTGGCAAACCAAATTGCGGTGGGAGCCTTTGGAAAGAGAAACGGAGGGATTTGGGACTGACACAATGTGAATGTTTAGTTTTACGCAGCCCCCAGAATGTGTCTGGCAGGGACATGACTACCAAACGGAGTGGTAGAGGGAGCAAATGTAGGCTTTTACAATTAGTTCAGTTCTTTGGCTCTTAAAGTGAAGGTCACCATGACAACCAGGGTATGGGAAGAGAGCTTTGTTTGCTGGTCACTGGGACTAGACACTTTTCCCTGTGCTTTCCCTTTTTGGAGGGAAAAGACAATTCTGGGGGAGTTTTATGTCAGCAAGACACTGGAGCATGCAAACCTCTGTGAGAGGTGAGCAAAATGGTTTGACTGTGTCTCTAGATTTCGCACTGTCAAAATTAGACAGGAAAAGTCACAAGTCTCTTAGGGCAGTACTTTTTTTTTCAAGCAGTTTGAAGACTTGGGAGACATACTGCATTGTTTATCCTGTGTTTTATTTCCAGAAGGTTATTACAAAATAGGAGTTGGAAATTAGTTCTTTGAACAGTGCATGTTTGATTCTGGGATAGTAAGCTGTAGTGAGTTTTGAATTCCACAGCAGGTACTGGTACCGCTGATACCACAAAGTGAGCAGAATCTGGAGTGTAAGGATGAGAGAGGATGGCTGCTTCCCAAGAATGCCTTTATTCCATTCCTTGGACATAATTAATTACAATAAATTTTTGAAGTCCTAGTTTTTGTAATGGCTTTATCAAAATTCCTACAGAGTCCCAGTACAGAGCACCTTTTCTTATGAATTTAACCTCTGCCTTTTGTCTGTGTGCTTCATGTGAGTAGAGAGCTCTGATGCTTGCCAGTTTTCATTCCTCTAGTGATTTTGCAAAGTGTAATCATTGTAAAGTGCAATTGCTTAATATGTAGCTCATTCACTAAAACCCCAAGGATAGAGGCAGTGAGTAATGTGAGTCATTACGAGAGCAGTGGTATCTGAAAAGATGAAGACTCATGCATCAAGTACCAATCCATTTAGTCTTGAATTAAGAACTTAAAAAACCCACTAGTCGGATGTGATTGATATTATCTCCAAGCAAATTAAAGTAGTTACCCTGAAATGCTGTGCTGCTGCTGCTAATGTTTTTCTCCTTTATTATTAGAAGTGCTGATCTGTTACATGTCCCTAGTGCTCTGTTTGTCTGTCCCAGATGTTTTAAGACCAGCAGCTTTCCCAGGTGCCATTTGCATATCTTTTCCCTTTCCAGGCACTACATACCTTCATGCCTGAAATTTAGAAACTTTGTCCAGAAAATGTGAAGAACTCAGCTAACTTGGTCAGTAGTGTTGAGGTTCAAACTTGTGTATTTCAATGACACTTACTTCTTTTTCAGCCATCCAGGTTTCAGCAATTTTCTTGCTTTTCTTTGTACTAAATCATAAGAGCTGGAATAGATTTTTTTTTTTCCTGACTCCTATTCCAGTGATGAACTTTTAGGTCCAAAGAGACAGAATTTGGCAGGACAGCCAATGACTATAAATAACTGAAGTGTTAATGTTTCCACCATCATTCTGAGAGGGTAATTTGGAGCTTATTAGGTGACATGAGCTGCCATCTTACTTTTTACTTGCTTTGAGATATGCAACTGCCTGCACAATGTTGTACGTAGCAGTCTGATGGGGCACCCAGGTTTAACACTGGTGAAATGATTTATGCACACTGGTAAATCAGGAGTTACATTTTATTTCCAAGATTTCCTGTGGGAACAAAAGTTGCAGGCTTCCTGAGTTACAATACAAAAAAAACCCCAAACAAAAAAACAAGGCATGTGCTGGATGTATGTGCAACTCCCTTGAAGTCAGCAGGGCTTGGGAAACATTACACTAGTTGGGATCTACGATTAGAGGTCAAGTATACCTGTCAGTGATATTATTAAGATCACGAAAGAATACACAATGAATTAGTGCATCATTCTGCAACACTGCTCATGGACCACACGTATAAAGTCACCTTTAATTTGTGCATCAAAACCAGAACACAGCTTTCTACAGTGACTTGATTGCTCTTGAAATAGGGGTTATAACCCACAAGCTGTGCTAATGTGTGTTCCCTAGCTGAAATTATTCCAGAAAATGTAACAGCAGACTACAGGTAATCTTTGGACTTCAGAAATCAGGTACGTATAATCCATTTCTGCATACTAATTTCTGTCATTACGTCAATTTCTCAAGTCTTTTGGATGCAACTTTTTTATTCTGTGCTTTCTGTAACTGTTGACAAGCCCCTGAAACACTGGCAATGCCATTAGAGCTATTCTCCTCCTGTTGCACAGTGTGTTGCTTTGCATTTTACTTGCAATTGCCCATAGTGCCTACAAATCAGTAGAGCCTTGGAGAGTCTCTTTAAAATAATACTGTATTTTTGTACTGTATTGCATAGGAGCAGATAAGATGATTACATTGATAGCTGCTGAGCTTGTGTAACACTGCCACTTTGTTTAGGGATCCCAAACACACAGGGTGTAGTAGTATCTTCATGAGATTCATCACAGGACATTTTTCTAAGTGACCCAAAAAAAGAAGCAGCTATAGATCAAATCTGACAACGTAAGATGTCAAAGTAGGCGATGCAGTAAGAAATAAAACTGTCATATTAGATCAGAGGATTACAGACCACTTGTCTAGAAAAAGTATACATTTCACAGCAGAAAATATCTGTAAAATACTCCATTTGTATACCTGACTTTGTGAGGACTTGGATGTCACCTTTAAACATAAGCACACAAAATCTTTGGGGGAACTACATTACATAGAAAAATATGGGTTTTTTTTCCTTTCCCTCCCTCAGTTTGGTTGAGCTGAGAATCCTCAACAGAAGCTGCAAGAAGCAAAACCTGAGGTTTAAGTCTACTACAGTCCTTGAAGGTAGCTGCACACAAGCAGACTCTTTTGGAGAGTTTGAAAAATAAACAAGCTGTGCTTCTAAAGGCAGGCTTTAGGAAGCCCCCAGAATTGCCCAGTTGTTACAAAGCTCTTTTGTGGGTGTTGCACTTGGCTGTAGGACATGTAAAGTTGCCATCACGTGCTTAAAACTCAAAGACATGCAAAAGCTATGAAGACGAAAAGTTCCCAAAGATGAAAACCAGTGCTGTATCCATCAGGCACTTCTGTGTTCCTGACCAGGGGAACAGTGTCCTTCAGTCTGGTGGTAGGAAGAGGTCTGCAGAAGGTAAGGCAGTATGTGGAGATTTTTTTCACAGTACCTTTCACATGGCTTTCAGGTCAATGAACATTTTCCACTATTAAAAGTAATATAAATGGAAAAAATGGGTGTGTAGCTAGAAGATTTGTTGTACATGAGTGAGTGCAGTGTTTATTAGCTGTCAGCTCACTGCTCTTTATATCTTAGTGTTGGAGTTGACTGAGAGTCCTTTTTTTTCTGTAAGTTTGTACATGTACAAGAGGTTTTGATATTGTTGTTTCATTATTGGGGTTGTTTTTGTTGAAAGAAATAGCTGTCTGGTCCAACACCAAGATCAGTCATGTGAAAATTACTTTTTGTTTTAATTGTTGTATATTGATATGTTGAGAATTAAGCCCTTGCCTTTCAAAACTTACTTTCCTGACACTAGCATCTCTGATCAGCATTACACTCTGAAAGGCTTTTTGTCTTAAGGGATACTAATGATAGCGAAGGCTGTCTTTTCCTCAGTGTCTAACTTGTTCCTGTTGATGGTAAATACTTGATAAGGGACAACTGCCCATCGCTCCGAAGTGGCACAGAGTTGTCCTGATTGAAGTGTCTTGCTGTGCCGGAATCAATTTGAAAAGTCTTAAACTGATACCTATCTTTTCTCACTGGAGAAGTTACATATTGATGAGCTGATGGGAGAGCATAATGATTTTTAGTAGATACAAATCTCCAGTGGTGCTTTCTTTGGTTTAAAAGTAACTTTTTATGTTTCATCTTAGTTGCTTTCTAGCAGGTTTGCTAATCCGGTGCAGGTCTAGATAGGTTTAACATTGATTTATTAATTTAATAATGAATAGAAATCAAACTGGTGCAGCTACCGTGAATCAGAATTTGACTGCAGTGAGGAAAACCCTCCTGCATGAATATGTCTTATTAGAGTCCTGTTTCTAACAATTTGGGTTGAGTAATTCTTTGCCAATATAAATGTTATCCATATAAACCAGTCAATGAAAATCTTTCAATCAATATGAGTGTTTATTATCATCTTGTATAAATAGGAGCAGTTTTGTGCATGAATTGGATATGCTTGTTTAAACCTGCTTGGCTTAGTTACTCAGGCAGGTGCAAGCTGAATAAATACAACCAACATTCAATTCCTGCAACACCGTTCACATATAAATGGCACTGGAAAAACTAGTTGTGCTTTCAAACCAGCCCAAATGATCCCTGAGTTTACAGAATAGACTTTAAATATCACAGGTCAGTGAGTGAGAAGGATTTGGTGAAATCAATGAACTATGTTACCTGGCCTAGAGCCCAGTAATGGATCTGGTAACATTGATCCTCCAGAAAACAGCTTTTTTTGCCCACTTTCTGTTTCAAAACCAACCATCATGCACTGTGTTGTCTTAAGACAATATGCTATAGACTGGTAACTGGTCCTTCACCTGTTCTTGCTGCTACTGCACTCACAGCGAGTATGAGAGGGCTCAGGGAAAAGGGTTTTGGTTTTTCTGCATTGTGGGACATATGTGGTGGCTTGCAAGGACTTGCCTACTCTACACCATGGCTGGCAGTTCCGACTTGCCAGGGAGGATGAGATTCAGCAGCTGCCCTTCTTAGATCTAGTCTTTTTCTGCTGCAGGTATGTTCCCTTTCTTTTTTAGTTTCTTAGGAAGTGTTTGAAATGCTTTGTCCGTCCGTCTGCACCTCACTGCTCCCAGGTGCTGCCGTTTTCTGGCTCTCCCTGCTTCAGGCCACCAAGTATTTGGGTTCATCAGGCCGGAGCTTCATGATCTTGTCCATGCAGAGCAGGATGAGAGTCAGAAACCAGAGGCTCCAGCCGACGGCCGCTGCAATCCACCCGTAATCGTCCATCCCCGTCGGGCAGCACGCGGCCGCCCGCGCACAGAAGTTCACGTCTGGTGGAGAACAAGGTGAGATGATGGGAGGCCAAGTACAGAACAGGACTCCTTTATTAGAGGGCAGATGGGACAGTGACTTGACTGTCTGCCCTGTTGCTTTGTGTTGGCATTTTCCCCCTAAGCCTGCAGTGGACGGCAAAACTCAGTTCCATCTGCATGTCTTCAATCAGTCACCCCTGTCTGGCCAAACACCACAGCAGCTCCTCATACCACTGTGCCCACTATTAGGGAAATCTTTTAATTAGAATCTACTCAGCCAGTTTTAGGAATGGAGTATGATAGAAGTAGCTAGTTAAAACAAAAAATAAACCTCGGGTAGAGAAACCCTCATGTGTGAGAGTAAGAGGATCCCTAGCAGAGACACCTTTGGCAGTATCTCCAATAGTTTAGGTACCCAGTACCTCTGTCAGCAACAGCAGGAGTGGCAGCTCTCTGCTGGACTGTGACTTAGGTGCTACAAGTGTGAAACATTCCTATAAGGGGATCCCTGTTTTACATGTTTTAAATTGACATACATTTAAACAATTCCATGGGGGTTTTTCTTGCATCTTTCACATCTTTTTGTGTTTTTAAATCAGTCCAATTTCCTAAAGTCAGTTAAGGAATATGTTGTTAGTTGTTTCATTTACTCTGTTATTTAAAGGCATCTGCCATACTTTTTCCCCACTCCAAGGGCACAGTGAAGATACCAGCTCTGTGTCTGTATCCTGTGTTGTAATGTGGACATATCACAGAGATCCTGAAGGACCATGGTATTTCAACCCCTTGGGCTGGAACAGAAGCTGAGTGTGGAACCCCAGCACCCAGGAGAGCTGAGGCAGCCAAAACCACCTTGCAGTTACATGCACTGCATGTTGATGTGCATGAAGCTTGGCAGCTGTGAAAAGGGAATGCCTCCTGAGCTTGGTGAAGGACAGCCAGCCTCTTGCACATTCCCAGGGAAAAGGCAAGTGCAGGTGCTGCTCAGTTGTTCTCATTCATGTACGTCAGGCAGGACCACAATCCTGTGCGTTGGCCTTCAGTGCACACGGTGCAACTGTCCTGCACTGCAGAGAGCAGCAATACCCCCACAGAGATGTGTCTTGTGTGTGCCTGGAGAAGGGAGAGGGATGCCTGACCTATATGCCTATGCCATGCTTTTGAGTAACATACCTGTGTTGGTGCATGTACTATAATACAGGAAATGGGTATGTTTTACATTTGGGTTGGATGATTACTCTGAGAGTACTGGTGGGATCTCAGGTTGCTTGGGGCCTGGCTCTTTGGGAAGACTTGATAAGAGGGAAAGAGACACTTTTGGAAATCCATATACTGCCTGCAGGCAGATGGTCTGGCAGGGAGCTTTAGAACATACAAATTGAATTAGCTATCAATTAGTCAGTTCCAATCTATGAGTCCATCTCAATGTACCTAAGATACTATACCATGCCAATGGAGGAGTATTAGAAATGCATCCTAGAGGTTCACCCACAATGGTAGGTGTGACAACAGATAAAGCCCTTTCCAGGACAGCCTCTCAGTCATCTGTGTAGACTCACCATCTGACTTTAACATAGTAGTAATGACTTATGAAGACTTACTAAGACACGGTGCTTCATACTCAGTAGTGATCGTGGGGCTTGCTGAAACATTGGAGATGTCTTCAAATGCTGCCAGAAGGAAAGCACAGGAGAAAAGGCAGTTTGGATTAGAAAAGCAATACTGAGCATCAAGCATGAAAATCTGAAAGCCATTGGCCTTGCAGAGGTCTGTAGGATGGAAACAACTTGGAGAAAGGAAGTTCCTGCCCCTAAACATTGCTGCATTAGGGTATGCTTCCTTATCCCACCACCTTCAATGCAGGCTCCAGAGACCTGCTCTAGCAGCAGCCTTAAGGAGGATGTGAATCCCTGTGCTTCTACCTGAGTGTGACGCTGGTGTGAGTCAATCACTCAGAGATCAAATTAATCACCATCCTTTTCCAAGCTACAGGGGCAGAACAAGCATGGACTGAAATGAGAGAGGCCATTCAGTGGCATGGGGAGATCCACGGCCAGCAGGCTGTACATCTGCCTCCTTTTGTCCTTAGAAAAATTCCAGTAACTCCAGGGTGGGCAGGACTCTGGCAGAGCCAAGGGCTGAGCCCATCCAAGCAGGGCTTCAGCCAGATCCACCCTGGCCCCAGTGGAAGATTTGGCTTTGCTGCAGTTCTGACACTGGTCTGGCTGGACTCCAAGAGGAGCATGGTAACCAGCTCAGGCTGGAAAACACAACATACAGAAATATGTAACGAAGGGAGAGGACCAGGAGATTCAGTGATGTTTGGTCACTTTATCCCGCTTCTTACTCGCAATCAGAACACACATACACTCTGGCACGACTCATTGGCTGGTCTCCAGCCCTCCAAATCTGTCCATGTCACAAGCCAAGGCCTCCTTAGTCTTCCTAATAACCCCCCTTGCCCCTCAGCTTCAGTGTGCTCCCTGCAGCACTGCAGGATCAGATGCAAGGACAGCTGCAGGATGCCTGCATGGGGGACAAGCACAGGTTGCTGTGGTTCCTGTGCATCAACACCTGTCTGTACCCTGCTGCAGAAGAAATACCTCCTCCTGTGGTGCCATGAACGGTACACTTCAAGTTTAGCTGGGTGGAGCAGCCCCTGCATAGATACATGGAAAATGGCCTGCGGAGGACTCCTGCTGCATGTGGATGGAGAGGTTCTAACTTGCTACTTGTCCACAGAACTAGTCGGAAGCCATGAGATAACTCTTTCCAGTCAAACCATCACTCTGAGCTGATAATTTGGAATGTGACAGAGAAAATTGATTTCAGCCTGATTTCACTGAAGACTGCAAAATAATAGCTCAGGTTCAGTTTCAGCGCAGGAAAACAAAACAGAACAAGACCTTTGGCCAGACCTTTGCTTTGAGTTTGGTATTTTCCAAATAACAGCAAATAAACTGAGGTTTTCCTGTGAGAGTTGTCCCCCTTGGGTCACACTCTGTTGCTCAGCTTTGCATTTTGAGCTGACCCACTGTAAGCAATACCAGAGCTTTCCTTATGGGCTCTTCCATGCTCCGAGAGGGTCCCTGGGCAGCCTGCTCCTTGGAAGGGCCTGAGTACTCCCCTTTCCTCTGTCTGACTGTTAGGACACTTGCTGAATGACCTTGGCCAACCCCATAATTAGTTTTCTCTGTTAATAAGTACCTTACAGGACCACTGGAAAGAATCATTCAAATCTGTGTATGACCTGTGCAAGGAAGTGCTGCAGAATACCTAGTGTTGGTTCATATTTATAGACTTTGCAGCCCAAAGAGCAGGCTCTCAAAGCTAACCCATCTTTAAGCAGCTGGCAGGTCTCATCTGCTGCTGACACACAAATGCAGGCAGTAGCCTGGTGGGAATGGGACAGCTCACAGGTCTCATTTGCATTTTGGTTTTAGGCAACTTTTATAATTAAGGTGGCACCAAAGCCAGATCTTCTGCAAAAAGCACCAAATAAAAGCCAAACTGGACTACACTGAGCCTCTTGGGTGGTATTGCAAATGGTCCTTTCCTCAGCAACCACAGGAATACCAAGGAACTGTGGTTACATATCTGCTTGCCATTCAGTGAAGCAACCTGCAGCTCAGTCACATTTACAGTGGATCTGTAAATAGCTGCCAAAAGAGAATCTCTTTAGAACGATGCTGTGATCAATCATGTCCAGTAATTCTTATTAGCATTATCAATCCCAGCTCTTTACACTTTTTAGGTGAGACAAGGGAGCCTGCCTCGTTTTTAAAGAATTACTATCAGCAGGCAGTATTGAGAGGAGTGGGGGAAAGGGCAGGGTATAAAAACAAGCATAAGAGAAGAGAAATACCTGCTGAGCAGGAATCCCAGAGTGCAGCAGTGAAGAAGAGCACAGTGAATGCTGTCAAGGGCTCGAAGTGCTTCATGCCGGGGGTCCAGCTCCCAACCGAGTGTCCACACAGATCAGGGTGCTGGCGCTGTCAGCTCTGGTGCAGCAAATCCTTGATAAGCAAAAAGAGCTGCTCTGCAGGGCAGAGGGTGGAGCAAGGGAGCTTCCTGCTGCCAGGACACCTTGAACTTTCCTGCCAAAACCGGGTGAGGAAAGAGACAGGCTCTGACCAAAACAGCTTCAGTGGGAGGTGGATACCAGGAGGTGGCCCCTGAAGGTTAAGCCTAAAGGTTTCTCCGTAGGATATGCTGCAGCTGAAGGAAGGAAAAGCCTCCAGAGCCAGCTCTTCCCAACAGGGTCCCAGACAGCTTCTGAGTCTCCTTTTGGTCCTGTGAAGATGGTATAATAGAGCTGGAAAGGATCAGAGGATTGGTTAGAGAATTTGTCTCTCTGTTTGGCTTTGATTTTGCATGTTTGCTTGCTTGACTTCCACAGTGATGCTTTTTTGGAAAGGCTGTGTGGAATCCTAAAAAAAGCAGTCTTAGGCCATGATGGTATAGCAGCTGTTGAGTTAACACAGGATACACAGGCTGTGGACACGTTCCCACCAAGAAATGGGGTGAAACCAGTGCTTTTGCGTAGGCTACTGACAGCTATTGCAAGTAATAATGGCCTGTGTTGGGTTATGTATTGGGATCAGTTCAAACCTGGGGCCTCTGCACAGGAAGAGGCGCCGCTGTTGTCACCCAACAGGCACAGCTGTGTCATTGCCTCCATGGCCATCTGCAACTTGGGTCTGGAAAAGCTGTTCTGTCTTCTCTGGTGGTTGTGCCATGTCCTCCTGGATGTGAGCAAAGCCAGAAGCTATGCCTTCCCAGAGAGCAGAGCTCTATCTGCAGACCAGGAGGGCTGCTGACAAAATGATACCAACTGGAGAGCGAGAATTGTTCTGCAATTGTGGCTGGAAAAACCACACTGTGTTATTGTTCTGGTCTGATGAGCAGCACACATTGCTGTTCTTCCCTAGGCTGTTGGCTGTGCTTGTTCCTATCTTTGATGTGATGATGCACTTGTTAGAGAAAACTTCAGGCATTAAATCAGGCAGGAAGGCAGTGGGGGAGGTGAGCTCTGCAGAAAGAAGGTTGCTGGAGCTCTTCTGCAGTGGTCACTCACAGTTTTGGGTGCTCATGTTAGAACAAAGCTGTGTGGGGCCTGTTCTGGATGTGCAGCCAGTCTTAGGAGAGGCACAGGGGAAGTCACCTGGGGCAGCAAGCCTTGTAGAATGAAGAGAATTTAATAATTTTCTCTTTTTTTTCCTTCCACACTGCTAAAACCCACAGGGAGGGACGTGACAGACTTCCCACATGAATGGCATACAACAGGGACAGCTACACAAAGCTGTGAGGTTGATTTGGTCTGCCTTCATTTAAGAAAAACCTTGGCTGTAAAGCCCTTCTTAGCCCTGCCCAGTGTTTCTTTGGGGTGACCCTGCTTGTCCTCCCTCACCACCAAAAACATTCTGCTCCCACCCCACTGCATATATTTCCATGATGGAGCAGGACACGGCATCCAGAGGTTCCCTCCAGAGAGAGGGCACGCCGAGCTGCAGATGAAGGCAGGTCAGCTGGAACGGGCATGTTTACCCACCTTGCCTCCCTGTTTTCATGTCAACATGCCACCAGGGCTGGCAGAGTCGGGGCTGTGCCGGCTGGTCCGTGACAGCCACCTCCTGCTGCTGCCGGGATGCACAGCCCTGTCCTTCAGCTGACACCGAGGGGTGCCACAAGGTGTGTCATGCCCAGCCAGGCTGGGGGTGTGACCGCAGCAGCCACCGCTCTTGGCCTCGGCAATCCTGAGTCCCTGCAGGAGAGATGCTGTAAAAGCAGTCCAGCTGCTCGGAGGTGCTCCGAATTCACCTACTGGATAATCTTCATCTCTGCCTCCTTTCAGTGTCTAAGTCCTCTTGCAGTGGTTGCTTTTAATTTATCTGAGTGTATTTATCTGAGCTACCTGTTGCATCAAAACTGAACCTCAACTCTTTATTGGGAAAAGGCCCTCTCCTTTCTTCCAGTTTCATCTTTCTCTCCTGAATTTACCACCCATGATTCTCTCCGAATGTTGACCTGGCAGTTAATTTTGCAAAAGTAATGAATACAGAAGCATTCTGAGCACCACGAAATGCTTGAAGGGAAATGAGAAGACAAAACTGCTCTACTATTGCATGAATGATTCAATTTGTAATGAAATCTCTTTTGAATTTTAACTATTAACTAAATGCTCTTTGTCAGCTTGCAGGTAAATGTGCCCATTTCTAAGGGATACTGAAAATGCATTTTCACAATTAACATAATGTATTTAATTTGCTTTCCAAAATGTATTCCCTCTGTGGTTCAGAAAGGGCCTGCTCCAAAGTCTCCTGGAGCAGTGAACAGGCTGCACTTGGCTTCGGTGATTTTTGGATCAGATTGGAAATGAAGGCTTTGCTTAATAAGTTCAAACACAATGGGAGCCCTGTAAAATCATTTCCTGACACAAATTTGGATTTGTTTCATTTCTTCTTTGTAATGCATTCATATTTCAGTGCTGTGACTGCCTGAGAAGTGATAGGATGCTCCAAAGCCCTCCCCTGTTTTCTGTACTCCCTCCATGTGAGTGCCCTGGCACACAAGGCACATCTGCAACCCCTGCAGAGACGGGGCTTCTTTTGCTCAGGCTCCTGTTTTCATGCAGTTCTTGAGGCAAGACTCTGTTTATTCTAAAATTAGATACTTCCCCACCCCTCCCCTTGGAGTCTCTTCCACAGTTCACAGGTCAGCTTTCCCTGATGGTCACAAAGGAGGCAATACCTACTGATCGGTGTATTGTGTGCCACAAAGAGCTACACAGGTAAGATTCTCTGATGACTGAAGTATTGCCCTTGACACATCACCACCAGGTGTGGCTCTCAAGCAGTTATTATCTTTATCACACGCGTACACACTCACTCTCTATCTATACAATCTGTTTACACAGGCAACATGTTTATAGTTTTCATTCCAAATGAAATCTGATTGCTGCTGCAATTGTGTTTCCTCCCTGCAGTGACCAGAGTGATGGCAACTGAGCCATAGCATCATATTTAACTCAGGGCAAAACACACAATCCACAAGAGCAGAGCAGGTACGTCATCTCTGGGTGTGTATCAGTGATAGAGGACAAACCTTTTTTTTTTCTGATTGTCACTTGAGGTTGGGTTAACTACACCCCTACTCTTGTTTCAGTGTACCTGACGTGGTACTATGCTCAGCTGTTACAATTGGAAGGATTTTTGGTAAAAGAGAGCTCAAAAATCAACATCCCTTGTAACCACACAAACCCTCTGCATGGTGGAGCTAAGCATGGAGTGAATATAGCTGAGGTACTGATCCCAGAGCTGCCTGATACTTCCCGGGGCTGCTGGAGGTGATGACAGCCCGGCTGGAGGGGTTGAGTGTTAGGGACCCCCCTGAGCTGTGTGTGTTGGCACACTGAAGTTGTCTGATTAGTTGTTGTGTGCAGCCATTGAGGTCTTGGTGCTAGACACCAATGTAGTTTGAGTTCTTGGTGGGACCATAAGAGTGGAACTAGCTCCTACACTTTTCTCGTAGGTAGCAAAATCTCACAGTTCAACTCTAGAAAAGGCATCTGTTGTTGGGACAGGTCTTGTCTTTGTGTTGTGGGGTGAGCGCCCTCCCAGGTGGCCTTTATAAAGCTCAAAAAACCTTAAGAGTCTTTAAATAGCCTTAAAATGACTTTTAAAAGCTCAAAATCTTAAGTCTGATGCCAGTAATGTGTCTGTCAGGGAGGGGAGTGATTTTTTTGGTGTCTTCACTGATGTGAAAAATAACCATCTAAGATAAAGCTACCCTATGAACAGGGAATCTGATTTTTAAAATTTGGCAAATGTGGAAAAATATCAAAACCACAAAGGTTTTGCTCTTTAAATGAAAGAAGGGAAGAGGGAACGTGCTTTCTGTCACACAGAGGAATGCAACTCTAGCATTTTGAACAACCCCAGTGCTGCCCTTTGTGCTGTCCAGGCTGGGGTTGCTATTAGACAAATGTTGAGCCTGTGGCCCTGCTGTGACACCATGCTGTCCCTCTGGAAACCCCCGTGAGGGGGCCTGAGACCAGCCAGGCAGGCAGTGCAGGGCTGCCAGAGAAGGGCTGCCTTCAGCT
Organism: Scytalopus superciliaris; assembly: GCA_013400415.1. Lineage (NCBI taxonomy): Eukaryota > Metazoa > Chordata > Aves > Passeriformes > Rhinocryptidae > Scytalopus > Scytalopus superciliaris. Next base: position 608,634 of record VXBX01007801.1, read on the forward strand.
CTCCCAGGCAGAGCTGCCACCACCAACAATGGGCCCACTGATGGGGCTTCTCCAAATGGTGCCTCATGGTCGGCCGTCATCATCCGATCTGCATTAATGAGATTATTATAATATAATGTTCTTACTTCCACATGCCAGAGGCATGAAAGGGGATATGCTTTCTGCTTCTCTTCTTTCTGCTTCTCACCCGGGAAGGGTTGGGGGGAGGGCAAGAGAGAAGGCTTTATCCCTGCTTTCCATGTGTTCTCACTCCTTGGCTAACAGGGTGGAGCAGCCGGCATTGTGCTGCTTGCTTTGGCCATGAAGTGTGTGCTGAGGCCCCCTTCTGCTCCCCTAGCCCAGACAGCTTGTAGGGGAGTAGCTGTGTGTATCTGTGGGGCTGAGTAAGAGCAATAAAGGTGCAAAACGGGAACAAATCCTGGTGTTGTCAAATGAACCCAGGGGAAAGAATGTGCTGTGTTTCAGAGGTGAGGGGAGTAGTCTGAGAAGGTGTTCCATTTTGTTGTGTCAATATACATCAGTTAAGAAGTGAATGAGGATTCCTGTTATTTAGTATCACTGCATGGGCTGGAAGACAAAGTCCTTTCTTTGCCACACCAGTTTCTCCACAGCCCTGCATGGCAGTCGTGTGGTAAAGGACAATGACTTCACATGTGCCTTATCAAGAAAGTTTCCCATTTCCCAGCAGAAAGTGCTTCACTGCCTTGCTTTGGTGGCACTGCTAGAGAAAGCAGAGTTGACCATGGGCAGTGGCTGGGACAGGAGAAGCACAGTGCAAGCAAAGCAGGTGGGAGCTCAGGGAGCCCCACAGCCAGTTCAGATGGGTAGTTTGCTGAGTAAAGTAAAGTGCAGGGTTTAGGGAGACCTGTCAAAATTGCCTTATAATTTTTAATACCTCCTTTTTTGGATCATACAACTTGAGGCAGCTGGATTTGAGCAAGCGGTGGGACCCCTCTCACACTCAGCTGACTTTGTGAAGGGGGCCCAGTCTGTTGCTTTTTAATAGAAACTGGGAAATCCTCTGATCTTTTCAGCAATGTTCCCTTGGACAAACTATACCCCTGGCCTTGTTGGGTCAGAGTTACTGGGTATCTCTGAAAGAACAGGTCTGAGAAAGCATTTCTTTCAGGGGTACTTTACAATTTGCATATAGCCATGCATTTTCATTAGCTCTTCTTTTGAGATGAAATTTATCTTCTCTGTGCTAGATTTAATAGTGACCCAGCCAGCCTTACTCACCAGGGTGAAACCCTGCCTCCTCTACCTCAGTGGGAGAGACGTTGGTTTAAGAAGGGGCCAGATTTCTCTCTGGAGCCCTTCCTTTAGCAGCTGTAGTGGCAGAAAATCCATAAAGCCACTTCCTCCCCCCAGCATTTGTTATTCCAAGGGGTGAGAATCAAGCTCCCCGTGTAGCACTGCCCCAGGTTAGCACAGCTCTGCCCTCCCAGCCCTCTCTTTGCTGTCTCGCTCCTCCCGTCCCTTTGCGGAACGAAAATCATGAATCTCCCATTGTTTCCGTGTCCTTCCCCAGACCGCCTTCAGCGAGGAAAAACCAGCGAGAAACAGCGCAGTTTTCCCCCTGCCTGGCGACTGCTCCTCCACCCCGAGCCTGCAGACGTGTTGCTGTGGGTTTATCGCGCTCCGTACGCGTCGGGTTCCGAAGGGTCTCTCCCGTTTTGGGGCGGTGTGAGCCGGCTTTGCCCCACCTGTTACTGGTCTCAACACGCCTCGCACTTGCCACAGACCTGACACGCTGGGTCCGGTCCACCCGGGCGTTGTTCTGGGACACAAAGGGTTTCCCTCCTCTGGTCCAGACCAGTTTTGACCTTAAAAGCAAAGGTTTGCGGTGCCCTGAGCGAGGCGGGACAGGCCGCCAGGGCGCTCCTCGCCCGGCGCGGTGCCCGCCTGAGCGACAGCCGGCAAACCCGGGGCAGAGGGGCTGACATAAGGGACCGTGGTGCCCGAGAGGTAAACCCCAGCGACACCTGCTCCAAAGCAACTCACAGCACGGGGATCCAGCCCGCCCGAAACCAGGGGCGTTTTGATGCGTTTTAATGCAGTGCAGTAGTGCTGGAAAGCAGCGACTGGGGAAAGTGTGAGTGATTTCTTGATTAACTGTTCTTCTGCCAAAGGAAAAATCTGGGGGGGGGGGGNTGGTGTTGGTAGAGGCATGGCTGGCAGCAGGTGCTTTTGGATAAGCCTCCTGCATCTGTAGGAGTGGAGGGTTTCCTGGCTGGAAAGAGGTTTCTCTTTTCATTTTTCATTTTTTTTTCCTTATTCCAAATCAAGATGAAAGGAGCGTTTGGGGTTTTCACTGACTGATGACCTGGGGTTTGATGGTTTGAATCAAGTTTAACTAAGATATTTCTAAATAAACCATTTGAGTTCTGTTCGTTTAATTCTAAGGGTGTAATATTTTTTTATGGAGGCTAACTGCATGTTTAGAAATACAAACTGCTTTAAATTATTGTTTCTTCATGCTTATCGGTCAAGAGAAATTAAGATAGGACACTTTGATGATCTTGTAAACTTTTTAGAAAGGAGATTTACTTAATTGCACGAGTAGTGGGAGACTAGTGCAGCTTTTGTCTCTTTTCCCTGTGCAAAATACAGCTTGCTGAGGTGTCCAACCAAATTTAAAATTTGTATCATTATTCAGCCTATTGGAGCTGGCACATGATGTTTTCTTTTGTAAGCTACTGGTTGTCGTATATTGTATTTTCAACATCTTTGAGTGAATGGGTACAGAGAATAAGATAAGGAAAACTCACCAGACAATGGAGCAAATACAGACTCGTGACTATGGTGTTGCTGTTAAACAAGCCTTTAATATCTTACAAAACTTTTCTCTCATATTTAAGACAAATCTTTCATGTGTTATAAAGAAAATCCATAGAATCTGATTGCTGAATGATTGCTGACTGCTGGTGAGAGAAGGAGTTAAAGACAATTTACTTCTCATCCCTGTCAACAAACAGAAGTGCTGTTGTAAAGGAGTTTGGTTTTGTTTTGCTATTTATAAAATGTAGGCTTGATACAAAATTAAATGCATGCAAGAAGTGTATCTACTTGCATGTTTTTCTCTGAGAGAGGATAATTACTGTGTTTGTGCATGCTAATCAGTTAATTTTGTGTGAGAACAACTAAAGGCAGTTTGTATGTTCAGGTTATTCAAAGCAAATAATAAGCAGCATAAAGATGAGAGGAACTTCTCGTAAATGCATGTTATTTCATGTATCTCATTTTGAAAACAGTCCTTTATGGCAAGAAAATGTTTCTGAAATCTTAAAGGTTGTTTTAATTTAAATAAAACAGTCTGCTCTTCTCCTCACACCCATATAACATGCTCCAGATGCATTTGCGATGTTGTGTTCACACTACCAGTGAAAGTGATAAAAACCAGTCAGGACCCTTCCATTTGTCTAAATAGCAGGGTGAAATTAATGAATATTTTTTTTTGGTATGTGTGTTTCAGGCAAAGAGAAATCGAGTCCCTTACAAATTCAGCATTCAAAAACCAAATAAATGAAATAAAGGGCCTGAGTGTAGTGGTCTGAAGGGTCTTAGGTCCAGCAGAAGACAGGGCAGGGTATTTGCTCATCATCTGCTGCAGACAATCAGTGACTCCCCTCTTTTCCTGTGGCACACACACACCTTAGCATTTATCACTGCTCTGGTGGGATGAAGCCTCATGTGGGTTCAAGGAGGCTCTTAGGAGGTGAAGAAACCCTTTTGGAGGACATGATGGACAGCATTGTGTTATCTTCCAGCACTTTGACTCAGTGATCCCAATGTTCCTGCAGTGCTTGACACCTTCTTGCATCTCCTTGGGCAAAGAAGACTCTGCTGCTGCCACAAAGACTCCCACAGACATTTGGGTCAGAGGAGAGCAGCGAAATGGCCTCGGTCTTCCGGAGTGAGGAGATGAGCCTGATGCAGCTCTTCCTTCAGGTGGAGGCTGCCTACTGCTGTGTGGCTGAGCTCGGGGAGCTGGGTCTGGTCCAGTTCAGAGATGTGAGTAGTGCCTGGCTGACATGTTGACCTGTGGGAGATGTGCCCTGCGGTGTGCTTGTCCTTCCCTCAAAGCACTTGAGAAAGGTGCACCTGGCAGGATGGCAAAAAAGTCCATGGTCAGAGTGGGACTTCCCCAAGTCTGATCTGAAAAACAAACATCATGCTGAGACCCAACCGATCCCTGAGTCCCCATCCAGTGCTCTGCATGCCCTCTGCACAACCTTAGAACAATTCCTTCCATCACCAGACAGAAAGGGACTCCCTTGATGAGCGTCGCTCTGTGACTCCTGCTGTCACAGCAAGGCTGTGTGGAAATAAACCTTGTGTAAGGCCACCATGTCCTTGACCATAAGGAAGCCCGTGGTATTGCCCTGCCACTAGGAGCCTCTCAGATGCAGCAGTGTTTGCCATCTGCACCAAAGGCATTAATTCTCTGCTGATGTTAAAATTGTGCAGCCTTCAGCCCCAGGCTTGTTTTCCCTCCTGTTTTTAGCTGAATGTGAATGTCAACAGCTTCCAGAGAAAGTTTGTGAATGAAGTGAGAAGGTGTGAATCCTTGGAGAGGATCCTGCGTAAGTAAATGCTTGTCAAATTCAGTCGGCTTCCTGCCAACTGGTGGTGTGGGATTTATTTCTTTAAGTGCTCTCACACTGGGGAGCAGAATTAGTGGCAAAATGGTGATGTTTTCATCTGAGCCCCTGGAAATGTTTTCCATGTGTCAGGTAATTACCACTTCACCCCATATGGGCAATAAATTGTTGCCCCTGTTTTGAAAATGGTTAACTGAACTGAAAGGAGGTTAATTAGCTTTTATAAAATCACAAGATAAATCTGGGGCTGGGCAGGAGGCTAATCCAAATAACCTGACTCTTACACCAGTGCACCAGCTGCTGGCACACACACTTCTTGTGGCCAAGGGCTTCAGCCTGGTGATAAGTCCTCAAAACCCCAGCAGCAGAGCTCATGGTACTTGTTGTCCTATGGACGTGTGTCCTGGGAACTCTGCCCTCTCCCCACCACAACGCTGGTGCCCACTGTAGCCACACTGACAGCACTTGCCATTGTTGGAGCAAAGGAGTGGAACCTGAGCTTTCTGTGTGCCTTACTCACTGCCACAAATAAAGGGGGCCATGCGACTTGTGTTGGGGCTGAGGGCTGTCCAGGTGAGAGTGGGCACCGTGACTTCAGAAGACACAGCTTCTTCACTGAGAAAGGGGGCTGCTTGGTGTCATTTCTTGATGGCTGTGTATATGCACTGGGATGATAGCCCCTCTATATCACTGCCTCTTTTCACACCTCCATGGGATGTCTTGGTCCTGTCTGAGCAACAAGCTGGTGACCAGAATGATGCAGCAGGGATGATTGAGACTTTCCTTTCCTTGCAGGTTTTCTGGAAAATGAGATGGAAGACAATGTTGAGATAGTAAAAAATGAAAAGTACCCAGAGACCCCCCTGCCTCGGGAAATGATTGATATGGAGGTACAGAATCTGGAGTAGACCAAGGAGAGAAGGGGCTGTGCACCACAGTGTCTGTGTAATGTGCTCAATAGAGCCCTGCCTTGAAAGGAAGGATCTGGTAGCTGAGGCTGGCACAGCTCTCCCTGCCTGAGGAGGTGCTCCCTGAGCTGCTTCTCAGCTGTTAAGGCTGGTCCTACTGGCATGTTCCTAAAGGAGCCTGCTCTTTTTGTCATCCCCTGTGAAACATCTCTCTGGTCCCACACATTAATGGAAAAGTATCACTCTCACAGAATGCCCCCACTATCCTGTCAGAGAGAATAAGAAAGGTTTGGGTGTTTTACCAGGAGAGCTGATGTTAGAATGAGCTTCACTGTGTAAAAATCCCAGGACTGGGTCCTGGTGGGAGTATGGTTGTGATATAGTAATACAAGTATTTGTGCCTTGCTTTTGAATGTGGAAGGGATGTTTTATTTGAGCCCAACTGGAAGTGAAGTTTACTGACAGAGTAATTTAGAAATACTGCACAGATAGGTGACTAGAAACTAAAATCAGGCTTTCCAAGGGCCTCAGCTTCACAAGCAAGTGGGTTTTCTGGTGTGTTCTTGGGACACCAGACAACACATCCAGTAGGGAATGTTGGCAATGGAAACTTGATGTGTTAGCCTTGATGAATATCTTTCAACAAAAAGTGTTTCTCAAAGTGCTCACTGAATATTTCTGCATTCTCCCTTGAAAAAAGAAATCTATTGTTTGCTATTTGGTATCAGCTTGATAAAGGGGACTGGTTTGCTTCAGAGTTTTTCTGGATGTGCTTGGACCCTAAACAGACAGTGCTGGAGAAACTTGAAGCTGAGCTTCTGGAAGCCAACCAGAACCAGCAAACACTGAAGCAGAACTTCCTTGAGCTGACGGAGCTCAAACATCTGCTGAAGAAAACCCAGGACTTCTTTGAGGTTAGAGGCTTCTTTGCTCTTCCAACAGAGATGTGGAATGTTCCTAAAAATTCTGACACTTTCATTTGATGTATGTTGCTGTTATTAATTTTCAGTCAAAGGCCAGTGGTTTTTACCACAAGCCAGTAAGATATGTTTGTAAAAGTGCCTCAGTCACTTTGGAGCCTGCATTGCTCCGTAAGGCAATGGGACTTTAAGAACTTGGCTCCCAGATCTCCCTGAAAATTCCATTTATGATTTTCAGTTGCTAAGATATAGTTTATTTTTATTGTTTTTCCTTTGCTCTAGATCTCTGTGGAAAGATACCTTTAGGGGAAAAGATGTCAGGAGAAAAATGCGAATATAGTTTTCAAACTGGCAATGCTGAATAGTGTTTTTAAAAAAAACTAATGTTTTCCAGGCAGAAACCAATCTGCCAGATGATTTCTTCAGTGAGGACACATCTGGACTGCTGGAGCTGAGAAGCACTTCTGCTGCTGCAGCTGCCAAGCTGGGGTGTGTATTGGTGATGGCCCTCAGCTTGGCCAGACTTCCTACCTATGCTGCATTGATGTGACAATGGCACAGTTTCCTTCAGCTTCCTAGCAGAGGTTGCTCACCAGCCTCTTCAGTGTAGCTGTTTCATGAAGATGAAAGTGTGGCTGTCCTCAGAAGTTATCATTAAAACTGCAGTTAGGTTATGGGTCAGTGGGACAAATGGACTTTTACTTCCAGGCCACCTATTCCAGTGACCCCTTAGTAGGTGTTCACTGAAAATTGTCTTACTGCATCTCACTTGTGACTTTTGGACTCAGGCATCTGGATACCCCAGGGATGGATGTCTAACCACAATAAAAAGCCATGGGATTACACTGGGCTTTGTCAGGAACAGAAAGATACACAGAGAGCGAGTTAGGGGCGTGGAAACACCAGTGTGTGTATTGCTGATGGTAGTTTTGTGGACAGCATAGACTCAAACAGCTTTCCCTTGTGTCTACATCAGATAGGTGTGGTGAAACTCACTGCTCTTCCACGCTACTGTTTTACCTGCTCATGCTCGTAGTTCTGAAGTCCTGTTCAACTCTATTATGAGCAGAGATTATGCCTGCAGGGGCACCTTGGTGGGTGTATACCAACATGTCATGCACTTCAGAGGTGCAGTCTGATGCTTTCTGGGAAAAGGAAAACAGGAGAGAGTAAAGAGAAACCACCACTTCAAAGTTTCTCTCCTGCCTTTGTCATTCAGGCACTCTTTTTTCAAGTGACTTAAGTATCTCTCCATTTCTAGACAGAATTGTCTCTTTGACTTTACCTGTTGATGTAGGAAAGATTTTTTTTTTCTTTTAAGGAAAGAACAGTAGGATAAAGTCAGTAGATTGAGATAAAAGCCAGTCTTGAGGAAGTAAGTCTTTCTAAAAATGCCTCCAGCAACAGCAGAGCTGTGACTATCATGGGCTAGAAAACAAGAGATTGTAAAATCATGTGTGTTACTAAGGTCCTAAAAGATTAGGATGGGCTTTTAATTCATTCATCTTGTTACTCTGCTCAGATTCACAGCAGGGGTAATAAAGAGGGAAAGGATGATACCCTTTGAGCGTTTACTGTGGCGAGCCTGCAGGGGAAACATCTACTTGAGGTACACTGAAATGGACACCCCCATGGAGGACCCTGTGACAGTAGGTACCAACCTGGGTTTGCTTTACTCTGCCCTGCGTGCGTGCCTGTGACCTGCAGAAACCAAACTGGTGCCCTGGCCATGCTGCAGCACCAGCTGCCTCACCAGAGCTGGGTGTCTGAAGGCAGCCTGTAAAAGAAAAGTGGGAAATTTTGAGGATGGGAGGAGTTTCTTTGACATTGCTTTTCCCTTTTGCTAGTGTTGAGGTGGTTTCTTTTTCCTGCCTGGTTAAGATGCATGCAGGGCCTGGCAGAGAAGCTGTGTTACAGAGACCACCGTGGAGATGGTTCTCACCTGGGGGTGGCAATGGAGAGTCAATTCCCCTTGGTGTCTCTGGGGCGAGGCCTGTGCCTCAGTGGAACTCCAGTCCTCTGCCTTTCTGCTGCATGTTGCTCCTTCCCCCATAACCCAGAGCTGCTGCCCATGCCTGGTCCCTGAGGCAGCATCGAGAGAAAACAACTGATGGAGAACTGGGGCTGGGGGAAGAGAACAAAACCCACCAACTTTTCTGCACAGGACTCTGGGTGCATTAAACTCTGCTTGAATTTGTTGCAGAGAGAAGAGGTGAAGAAGAATGTGTTCATTATCTTCTATCAAGGAGAGCAGCTCAAACAAAAAATCAAGAAGATTTGTGATGGGTAAGGCAAGCTTGTGAGCAAGCCGCAATGACTCCCATGGAGGTGTTTACCTGGAGCCCAGGCTGGCTGAACTTGGAACTAGAGATTACGTCTCCAGCTCTCCAGCTGTCAGCTGACACCGACCTCCCTTCTGCTTCTCAGCTCTTCTGCCCCTGATCATGAAAGATATCCATCATCCTGGCACTTGGAAATCGAGATCCTAATTTTTACAAAGTGACTTACAGCTCTTGAGAGCTTCAGTTGCTAGGTTTTTAACTTGTAACATCTAAAAAGGGGCTGTTGTTTAAGAAATACTCAGCACCCTTCCCTGAAAATTAGGGGCCCTAACTTGGGGACTGGGAACATGGTAATCCCCCAGCTTGCTTCCAAGCCTTCCTTAATTTCTTCATAAAAAGATGATGCTATAGTTTATTCAACCCTTTCCCAAGGCCTTTGAGCAATATCTGTGTAATCAGAGATGGTGCCCAGGAGAGAAATGAAAGTTTCATACAACCCAACTTGTTTCCACCCTGTTAAGCATCTTGAAAAGATAATTCAGGTTGAATATTCTGTTACTCTTTCATAACCCTCCTGACCGATGGGCTTTGTTGCAGTGTAAATCAGATTTGATGAGAGGATCTGTCTGCTATCATCAAACTCATTTCAGGTATAGCCCCTGGGCCAACTGGGGCCAGCCAAGCTCCTGCAATTCTCTTCCCTGACATCTGCATTCAAGGCAGGTCTTTCCTTACATCCTGCCTTTAACCAGAAAAAAAACAACAGGTAGCTCTTTCATCCAGCTGGAATGACTGACTTCAGTCCCATGAAGTGACAGAACCCTGGGGACTATTATCAATTTCTGCATTAGAAACGGGGGCTTCCAAGATACCTTCTGCAGGCAGTGGAGGGCAGTGCTCACTCTGGGAGCAATTCAGCACTCCTGAGGTGGGCATCTGTCTATAAAGCAATCATGGGCAGCTGAGGGAAGACTCTCATCTCTCAGTCACTGATTTCTGATCCTGAACCTCAGAACCGAGGGAGTTCTGCCATAGCCACTGTGCAGGATCAGTCTGTTCCTGCCAGTGTTTTTTTGAGCTTTCAGCAAGTCTCATTCTCTTTCTGGATTACAATTTCCTGCATATCATAGAACCATAAATGGTTTGGGTTGGGAGGACCTTAAAGATCATCTTGTTCCAACTCCCCTGCCATGGGCAGGGGCACCTTCCATTAGAGCAGGTTGCTCAAAGCCCCATCCAATCTGGCTTTGAACACTTCCAGGGACATCTACAACTTTTCTGGGCAACCTATTCTGGTGCCTCACCACCTTCACAGTAAAGAATTTAATCTCAATATATGATATAAACCTGCTCTCTTTCAGCTTAAAGCCATTATTCCTTGCCCTGTCACTACATGCCCTTGTAAAAAGTCCCTCTCCAACTTTCCTGTGGGCCTCTTTAGGTAGTGGAAAGCTGTGATAAGGTCTCCCCAGAGCCTTCTCTTCTCCCAGCTGAACAACCTAAATTCTCTCAACCTTTCCTCACAGGACAGGTGCTCCATCCCTCTGATCACCTTCATGGCCCTCCTCTGGACTCACTCCAGCAGGCCCACATCCTTCTTATGTCCCATTTCTTTGCCTACCTTTTAGATTCTGTTCAGCATCCTTCTCCCCTGCTGCACTCATGGGCAGTTGCTGGTGGTGAATGCTTCCCACTGCATTTGGCCCTGTGTCAATTGCCTTGCAAGTCACCTGGCTACATGTTTAGAGCTGGCTGGGGTTGCCCACAGAGTGCTGCAGGTGCTTAATTTTGGATGATTATTTTTTCCCCTGTAGCATTTTAAATTCCCTGCAGTCAAAAAGGCCAGGACTTTTTTTCTGGGGTGGGAGTAAGAGAAAAAGCAATACAATGCCTGTCAGCATTTTCATTATTGATTGACCCCAAAATCATCTGAACTGTAGGCACAACCTTCTGCAGGGGAGTGCAGCTGGGAGCAAGGGATGAGGCAGTGCTGGAAACGTGAGCAGATCCCTGCAGGGGGCTGTGACATGATCAGGTTTTAGGATCTAGTGTTGCGGGTATGGTTATAGGTTCATAGAAAGGAGCTTAGACTGGTTTCTCTCAGGCTCTTGTAACAGACCTACCAAAGACAAATTCATAGGATGCCCTTTGCAGTTCTACTGCACTAGGGTTTGTTTGTTGCCAGCTAATTAGGCTACACTAGAAATCATTCTTTATATTTCTTCTTCCTTTCAAATTTTTTGCTTCCTAACATGCACATACATAAGAAATTTATTTTTGCTCAGTGACAGGTTTATAAATGTATTAATCCCTTGACTCTCCTTTTGTGCTCTGTGGATCATCATCTGTCCCTGGTACCCAGGCCAGGACATTTTGGTCTGGTCCATCTTTAAGGCAGAGTTAAATATACCCAATGCAGATGGCAGTGTCATTCCAGCCCCAGCAGGACATTTCTACTTAGCACTAAGTCATCATTCATGACAAGTAAATATCCTGCAAAAATCATGGGACTGGTCTAAACCAGTCTTCTGCAAGGCAGGCTAAGATTTGTTTGCAGAGCTGCGTGCCTCAGGTTACGCTTGTAGTCCCTGCTTGACTCTAATTGGTAACATTAGTCTGCCAATTTCATGAGTATTAAGTCCGTGCACAAATTTATTAGTGAAAGATGTAGAGGGAGCTGGGAAGAGGAAAATGTAAGAATTTTTCTCTTCCTCCTTTTCTTGCGGCTGCCTCAGTGCTAATGTGAATACTAAACTGGGTTTATCAATGTAAGGATTCCCTGCTGAATTCTCCTGGAGCTTTCAGAGATGTCTGTGCCATTAGGGCAAAGCTGATACTCAGTATGCAAAATGGCTGTTAAAAGATCAAAGCAGCACTGCTGCAATAACGTTATTGGGAATGGGGGAACTGTACAGCATGGAGGAATAAGCTTTCAAGTTTGATTAAAAATCCTTATTAAAGATGAACTAAGAGCTGTGAAGAATAAGAAGATGGAAATAATTAGGTGGGGTGAATAACCTTTGGAAACGAATATCAGGTGTTGAGTGAGGAGAAATTCAATTCTGAAAAGGGAAGTTTAGCTGAAGAGCACGTGCTGTCATTACACACAAGCTCTGGGCTGATCTCTAGGAAACTGCAGCATGTTTTGTTCAATTTGCAACTGTCCTCACTTGTGTGTGTGCTGGAACTGATTTTGGAGAGCAGGTGGTAAAATATCCTGTGCTCAGACAAAGCCAGAATATGAAGCTTATCTGTTCACAGTGCCTGCACATTTTTGTCTCTTAAGCAGGGATAGACCCCTATGACCCTGTTACATCTCCTTTTCATTCAGCTCACGTGCAGAAAGGCAGCCCTTCAGCAACTGTCATAGCTCCATGACAGGATGGTCAAAACATGTTGCCTTGGGTGAGCAGGAGATTCCCCACTCTGTAAAGAGGAGGGATCTCTTCCTGCAGATCTGTTGGGCAACACTGAAGTGGCAGGGGTGGCACAAGCACTAGATATCACTGAACAAACCAAGGAGGAAAAAAAGCAGGTATCTCTGCTGTTCGGTTACTGCAGCACCTCAGCTCAGCCCAGGCTTGCAGGCACAGAGCCTTGCAGCAGTGCACCCTGTGATCTGTGAGGTCCCAGGGGCATCTCCTTGTGCCTGATGCTGTGCAGGAAGTGTACTCTGGGATTTGTCTTGCAGGCAGGACAGGTGACTGTACCCTTTTCAGAGAGACATGCAACTAATTCCTACTTGGCTGCACTGGGATCATATAGTGTCTGTATGACACTGCAGTGTGCTGTACTAGTGTGTAAGCACCTTCACACCAGGGTGGCTTGCAGCTGTACTAGAGAAGGTCCTGTTGCACACTATAGATGAAGGAGTATACAACACCTGCATGGAGTTAAGACCTTCACTTACATATTAGAATCCCACATTAGTCCTTGTTATAACATGCTAAACAAACCCGATGAATGTCCCAAATAGAACCTTGGGGCTCAGCTTATAAAAGCGTTTATACTAGCCTGGTACATCTAAGCTGACAGACACCACTCTCAGATGTTTAAAAACCTTCACCCACATCTTTTTCTTGTTCCCAAGCTGTCTAGCCAAACACGTGGACCAGAAGCCCAGAGCTAGCCATCCTCCTTCTGTTTTATCCTGGAAATAGTCTTTTTTGTTTGCTTGTTTGTTTGTTTAACAGGGTTAATTACTTACGCAGCCTGCCCGCACAAAGGGCGTTTGCTTGCAGTGCAGCAGTAGCGCAGCTGATGCCTTCTCCCAGTGCCTGCGAGAGGGTAGTGCAGACACAGGGACATGGGATTTTTCCAGCCTCAGTGCAAGAGGGACATCTGTTGGCTACCGTGTTAGCAGGGCTGCCTTAGCCAGGGTGGGTTTTTGTTGAGTCTCTTTGCAGTTTAAGCATCTTGTGGGTATAAGAGAAGTGCCTACATGTTAGTACTGACCACTGGATCCTTAGTCTCATGAAGTAATAAATGTACCTTTTTGAACCTTTCTGTGAGACCAGGCACAACTTTGTAGTATGTAAGCAGAGTATACTGCTGGGTCAGGAATGAAGTCTGGTTTCCCTGCCTTTGAGCTGAGCAGAGTATAGAGGAAGAAAATTCAGTGAAGCAAACGGTGTTTCTCACTTCTCTCTCACTGAGGTTAGATTTCGTGCCACAGTCTATCCCTGTCCAGAGTCTGCCACCGAGCGCCGAGAAATGCTTGATGGAGTCAACACAAGGATCGAGGATTTAAACACAGTAAGTGGCAGCAGCTTCACTGAGGACTGAACCCTGCAAATAGAACCTGCCCAGATATTTGTTCTGTCTGAAACCCTGTGGCCATGGTGAGACCACAGGCTTGTTTTGGGCTGGCTGTGTAGAGCTGGCCAGGGACTGGGAGTGAAGGCACCAGCCCAGGAGCGGTGCCCCCACCAGTTGCAAAGGCCAGTGCTTGGGCTCTGCTCTGCCCATTTACACCCCCCAGAAGCTGCTGAGGGAGAGCATTCCACACGAGGGACTCAAAAACTACTTGTTGCTGTTTGCCATGCAAAGGCCAGAGATTTAGACCTTATGGTATGTGGCTAAAAGGTGAAATACAAGATTATCATCAGGCTACAGGTACTGTAACCAAATTGCACATTGTCCAAAATGGTTTAATCTAGCTCTTAGAACATGGTTTGCCCTTAGCAGCTTCCAAAGTTGTTCAGTCACAACTGTAGTACAACTATGCAAGGCTCAGAGAGGACTCTAAAGATTTCTTTCATATTTAAATTAGGTTTTCTTTACTGAGGAAATCTCGACGTGCTTGTCACACTAGCAGTGGAAAGCCAAGACTGCTGTTACAGGACAAGTCTCCAGCCTCTTTACTGCAACATTTACTGTGGGTCTGAAAACTACAAATTCAATTGCTATGGATGCTCAGTAGCTTGTATATCCATATACTGTATCATGACTTCACACATTTTGGAGGGACTCATCTTTGTATTGTCACACATGACACTCAGTGAATTCTGGGGCAAGAGGGAATGGGCACCCTGTTTGCCTGAGGTGGCCATCTGGCTGTTGGCATCCTGCTGCCACCCCCCATGGATGCCTCTGACTGCCAAGCCTGCTCACAAGTCTGCTTCCAATCTGCCTGCACTCCTGAGCATCATGGGCAGCCAGACTTCTCTGGCATGTGCAGACCACACGGGTTATCTTCCTAACACATTATCTCCTTTGTTCACTTACGCAGCAGCACTGTGGTGGGCACACGATGCATGGAGGTCCCAGGGCCATGAGCTGTAGCTCTGGCCTCATGAGTGTGATATGCCCAAAGTCTGTGGCACAGAGCTGCCTACAGGAGATGGCAGGATGGGGGTGTGGTGAGATGCGGCCAGTTTGTAAGCAACTGGGTAAGGATACAATTCCACAGCTCAGTAACTCCCAGTGGGCTCCTCTAAAATTACAGGGACTCCAGACCATGCAGGGACAGTCCTTAGCAAGCAGCACTGTGCACCTGGTGTTGAGTGCTCCTGTGTCCAGACCTGCACGCTCTGCCCTCCAGGATACCCCAGTCTTTCATACAAATAGTTCCCTTTCTGCAACCCTCTTCCACCTGCCTTCTCCAATTAACTACTGAATAGATCATGCCCCCTATGCTTCCCTATCTTGAGTGCCGCCTATGCTGTGCTTACAGGTGATAACACAAACCGAGTCCCACCGCCAACGGCTGCTGTATGAGGCAGCAGCCAACTTGTGGTCCTGGGGAATCAAAGTGAAGAAAATCAAGGCTATCTACCACATCCTGAATTGCTGTAACATCGATGTCACCCAGCAGTGTGTCATTGCAGAGATCTGGTTCCCAGTGGCTGACGCTGATCGCATAAAAAGAGCTCTCCATCAAGGAATGGTAAGAGACTAACATTTTGGGTCCTTGAAGCTCTCACCCAAACTGTTTTTATGTTGAGCACATGTTCAGACTTGTCTGTTACCATAATGTGGAGCTCTCTTTTATGTTTTATACTGAGGTTGTTGCATGTTCATTTGGACTCATGGAGTTTAAGGTCAGCATTAAATCTTAGTAGGTATTTGGCTGGTCCATGAGCCAACAGTACTGGCATCTTTCCCTGAACAAATCAATAGCACAGAAAATAGAAAAATCTGGATATTAGAAAAAGGGTTGAGACATAAAACTTCTGAGCCTGGCTTTCATGTTGCTGCCTGTGCATGCTTGGACACAGACTATGGTGTTGTAAGGCTGATTTTTTCTCTCCTAGTCACTCTGACTGTGTCTGTCCTTGTCCCTGGGTTTGCAGGAGCGCAGTGGCTCTACCATTGCCCCTATCCTTACTGCCATACACACCAGGATGGCACCACCCACCTTCAACAGGACCAACAAGTTCACAGCTGGATTTCAGAACATCGTGGATGCATATGGTGTGGGCAATTACAGGGAGATGAACCCAGGTGAGAAACATTCAACTACCTGCGCCTGACTTGCCTGAACCAAAATTAAGCCTCTGAGCTCTGTCACCATCCTAAATATGTATTCTGCTCATTAAGAAATCTGAACCATATTGGAACTCTTTGGTGCATAGGCATGTGTTTTTTCAGGCAAAGAATTTGACTGTTGGTTTTCAGTGAACGATTGTGATGGGAATAATGAATGCTACAAATACAGGGTGGGGGGGAAATGGTGAGGTAGCAGCTCTGAGGAAAAGAACAAAGCTCATAAGACAAACGTAAGTTGAGCTCATTGTTTTGAGGAAAAAAAGGCCAAAAGGACCTAATAAAAGTGTGTGACAATGGTAAAGAATGTCAGAGAGACCACTGAGAATTAACAGAAACCTGGGAATGGGGTTTGCCCATGGAAAAGGATCAGATTAATTCAGATTGTTGAGGCTGAGCAGATTGAGAAACATGGCAGTAAACTTCAAGTACGTTATTCCATTGCAAAACAGAATGCAGTTGTCTACACATGGTGATTATTTTGGTGAGACAAGAAACAAGGGATAAAACTGCAAGGAAGATACAGGACATACAGTTGGACAGTCTTTCTGATGGTAAAGGTAGTTTTGCACTAGATCTGACTGCCTAGTGAGTAGGGGAGGGATCAAGGAGGCCTTTAAGGGCAGCTGCTGTGAGGAATGGCCTGGTGGGACAGACTGCTTCTCTGCTGAGGCCTTTTTGTTTAGAAGGAGCTGAGCTTTTCATCCTTTGCTTCCTGCAGCTCCATACACTATCATTACTTTCCCCTTCTTGTTTGCGGTGATGTTTGGGGATTGTGGCCATGGTGCTGTCATGCTGGGCTTCGCACTCTGGATGGTCATTAATGAGAAGAGCCTTCTGGCCCAGAAAAGCACTAATGAAGTAAGTAGCAGGGAGCTGATGCACCCTATAAGCATAGGTAAAGGCTCATCAGACCCATTATAAAGGGGACATCCAGCCTCCCAAAGGCTGAGTGAAGGTCCTCAAAGATACTCATGAGGTAGAGATTTGGCAAGTAATTACGCCTACTTATACACACACAGACCTGGATGGGCTTAAAGGACTCAAAGTTTCCCATTAATAATTGTATGTATATAGATTAGTACAATCATGTCTCCAGTTGGCTGAGAGCTACTGTTTGATGGACCTGTGGGTACTTTGGTCACTGGCACTGCCTTTTCCCCCTGCAGATCTGGAATACCTTTTTCAGCGGGCGCTACCTGATCCTGCTCATGGGCATATTCTCCATGTATACTGGCTTCATCTACAATGACTGCTTCTCCAAATCATTCAACTTCTTTGGTTCTTCCTGGCATATCATCCCCATGTTTAAAAATAACACTTGGAAGTAAGTAGGAAAGAAGCGAAAACACACCAAATGGAGCACATAGGCTTGGAAAGAAAGACTGCCTGTGTGGGGAAGGGAAGAACTCCCTGCTGCGGATGCAGTCATGAATGAATCAGAGGTTTTGTCTGACACACACAGATGAACTCACTATTGAAATGGAAATGTAGAGTCCCTGGGAACATGCCTGTTTGTTCAGGCACTGATGTGCATAAAAATCTGCAGGTGTCCAGGACTGATGCATAGAGAATTATTAGTGTGATGGAGACTGCCATTGTGTGGGGCTCATTTGCACGAGCACGTGCACACAAGTGCAGGATAACAGGTCACAGAAAGGCTGGAGTTGGATACAAATGTTATGTGATTGTTCTCAGCACACCTCACATAAATATACCATAAACTTAGATGGAGAGATTAAGCTGCAAAGGTCATTTCCCTTTTCTCTTGTAGTAAGGATGTGCTTCTAGACAATACAGTGCTGCAGTTGGATCCAGCAGTCCCAGGAGTCTACTCTGGAAATCCATATCCATTTGGAATAGATCCGGTAATTAAATTAAATTGCTCTAAGATAATTTGTGTTTCATCCTGTTTCTACATATCAAGTGCATCAGTAGCTCCCTACACTCTCTTCTGAAGCCCTGCTTTTGACTTCTTGCTGTTTGCCTGTTCTTTATTACAGAGTTGTGGTTTAACCCCAGCCAGCAGCCAAGCCCTACACAGCTGCTCACTCACTCCCCCACCAGGGAGACTGAGGAGAGAACTGGGAAGATAAAAGCTTGAAAACTCATGGATTGATACAAAGACAGTTTAATAGGGAAAGAAAAGGCCACACAGAACAAGCAAAGCAAAGCAGGGAATTAATTCAGTGCTTCCCATTGGCAGGCAGATATTCATCCATCCCCAGGAGAGGAGGGCCCCATCTTGAATCACATCCCATCTTACTTGGGAAGATGAATACCATCACTACAAATGTCCCCCCCTTCCTCCTTCTTCCCCTCAGCTTCATATACTGAGCATGACATTGTATGGTATGGAATATCCCTTTGCTCAGTTTGAGTCACCTGTCTCAGCTGTGTCTCCTCCCAACCTCCCATGCACCCTCAACTACCTTGCCAGCATAGCCGTACAAAAAGCAGAAAAGGCCACGACTTTGTGTAAGGCCTGCTCAGCAATAACACAAACATCTGTGTTATCAAGGCTGTGTTCAACACAAATGTAAGACACAGCCTCAAACTAGTCACGATAAAGAAAATTAACTCTACCCTAGAAAAACCCAGCACACCCCGCCCCCTCCCCCCGCCTTGACATCATGTTCGGGTCCCACACTATTCAATGCAACATCATTAACTACCACCCTTTTCCCATTCATCAGTCCTTCTGCTGCTTTTCTTTAGCAATTAAGGACATACAGTTTTGCACAGGCAGCAGCAAAATGGTAACAAGGAAGGAACTTTGATTTTGCTGGAGGGTGGTCTTGTGCTACAGTCTCTGCTCCATCACCAGTCTGCTGGACTCGGTTTCCTTACTTGATTACTTAACCCATTACAGAGATACTTCACCACTTTGAAGGCAAAGCCCCAATTGTAATGCAGTCTACTTATTATATGAAGTGTGGAGTAAATGCCAGTATTAGTTAGCTTATCCACATTTTCTCTGTGTCCTATTTCCCTTTTTCTTGTGTTTCTGTGTTTATCATGTATTGAAATGTAGTTGTTAATGTCATGCTTTCTTCTTTCAAACTTCATATTAGCCAATTAACCTCTGTTCCCTACTGAATGCACTCTCATTTCATTTGGTCACACAAGGAAACACTGGCTTCCCCTGGTTTTCAGAGACAGTGACCTTGTGGCAAGTTTTTTATAAATGCAGCTCTAAACCTCTGCCCAGGATGAAGGCAGTCCAGTTCAGGAAGTCATGTCAGAAGAAGCTGAGTTTTCTGTATGTTGCGCTGACACATTCCTAATTTAGGTTAATCTAGACTACCTCTTCCAATCTGGTTTGTCTGTGCTCATGAGGCTGGAACCCCTGGCTGGGAGGGAAGAATGGATGAACAAGTGCTGGCAGGGAAGGGGTGGGCTGGAAACATCAGCCCCCATGTGGTGCTCTCTGTTGAAATTACCCATGTCATCTGCCCAGAAGGATGAATGGCCCTTTGCATTTTGCAAATCCTGGTGGGATGACTCAGGTGTGGCTTGGAAACAAAAGAGTCACCCTGAGATGAAGAAGCTAGGCAGTCTCTTCTGCAGCCATAGCAGAGGTAAATATGTTGGACAAAGGCACATAAGTTAATGTTTCACCTTCCAAATAATCCCGTCCTCCTCCTTTCTGTTCAGGTACTATACTTAGTGTCTGAAAAGTGGTATCTACTTACCAATTTGGATGACAGAAGACTTTGGGGTCTAGAAAATTTTAGAAGAAAGGAGAAGCAACTCTGAAGCTCTGTCATATAAAAAGAGCAGGACTGAGAGAAGTAATGTATGGTGACTTTTCTAAATAACCAAAATCTACTGCAGAGAGGCAGGTGATAAGCTGATCTCCATGGCCGAAGATTTGGAAAGAATTTTTTTTTTTTTTTNTGAAAATGCTTTGCTCTCAGTACTTCTCTGGTGAAGGTGGAACAAATTTCTGTAGCAGCAGGAGGGATTTTCTCATGCCTTTCCACCTTTGCTAAAGAAGATGACTCAGCCTAAGGACAAGGAATGACACAAAAAGGTTCCGTTATCAGCCTTTGCATTGGTTTTTGGAGGACTGAAGCAAAGTCACAGAATCATTTTAAATCCCTGTTATTTTCTCAATTAAATAAAATACCTTTTAGATGAAAAGCTTGGCAGAGTGAAAAGTATTATAAGGAACATCTAGATTTCCATTTCTTGTTATCTTCTTATTAGAACTGGTAAGAGTAAATTAATCGTGTCAAAGCAACAATCTCCACAAGTCTGTTACAGATCAAACACCTGTAAATCTTGTTGTTCTCTCTCTTTCTCTTCTTCTTTTCCCAAAGATCTGGAATGTTGCATCGAACAAGCTGACTTTCCTGAACTCCTACAAAATGAAGATGTCGGTTGTCATAGGGATTGTGCACATGATTTTTGGGGTGATACTCAGCCTCTTCAACCACATGTAAGTTTGTTTCACCAAGCCTGTTGCAGCAGCAAACAAGTCCTCATCACTAAACTAGTGTCCTTCATTCAAAGAAAGCCTCATATCTTGGACCAATAACTTGAACTGCTCCATACACTGACTGATTCACACCATGGCTGGTATACAGTGCTAAGTCTGAAGCACAGCCATTACATTGCAGATATTTTCCTGGACAAACCCTCTTTTTAACTTTCTTATGTTCTTGGTTCTGCAGAAATACTGAAGTTCACTAAATTAAAAATACATAACACCTCCCACTATTGACATTTTTTTCTCTCAAAAGACAAGTTGTCCTGGTCTAAACCAAAGCACACTGAAATCTTGTTGAGTATGTGTGTGTGAGTCTCACCTGGCTTAGTGGGCCTTTGGTCAGCACCTGTGGCTGTGCATGTCTCTATCTCTGCCTCTGTATTTTGCAACAAAAAGTAAAAGATGATGATGAAGTGGAGGGGCTGATACTTGTCTTGAAAGATCTCCAAAGCTGAAATGAAGTGGTGACCTTCAAGGACAGAAAGTGTTTGCAGATGACAGAGAGGACAGAAACTACATAACTGATACTGCACCTGCTTCTCACCTTCCTCAGAGTATAATGCTTAACTTTGTAAATTAGCCTTTTTTGGAAAATTGGCTTTTATTTCAGTGTAGTAATCTTTGGAGGTGCTGAGATACTGGTAGGTCAAATATAAAAATCTGAAGAGAATCAATACAACAAAGTTTTTGTATTTAAACAATGGCTTTCATCGATAAACCCTGTAATTTTGGCCTTCTTTCTTGGCTAGTGACAGTTGTTTATTTATTAGGTTATTTTCCAAAGACTGAGTAGTGTACAGTACTGCCATACTTGGGGGGAAAGTTGTATTAATATCTAGTGTATTAATTATAGTTATCTTTCTTGATTCTTTCCAGCTACTTCAGGAAATATATAAACATTATCCTTCAGTTCATCCCAGAGATGATTTTTATTATCTCTCTTTTTGGCTACCTGGTCTTCATGATTATTTTCAAATGGTGTCATTTTGATGTCCACTCATCCCAGAGTGCACCAAGCATCCTCATCCACTTCATCAACATGTTTCTGTTCAATTATAGTGACACTTCAAATGCTCCATTGTATCTGCATCAGGTATGGATCAGGCAGCTTGAGTCCAGTGCAGATGGTTTTGTATTTGCAGTGAGTGTTGTGCAGAGTTGGCATAAGGATACAGGGAGCAGGCTCAAGCTCAATCACAAGTGTCAGTCACAGAAGCAAAGTTTATTCTTCTGGTGTTTGTGTTGGCCTTGCAGAAGGTAGAACAGAGAAGCTATCAATCAGTGATGCAGAGAAAAACTCATTCTTAGTGTCATCCTTACAAGAATAATGATGCAATTGAAGATAGTTCAGGTGAAAAAAGGAAAGAAGGGGGATTAGAGATGCAAAGCTGGATATTGCAGATGTGCTATCCTGAAGTCTGGTCACGATGCTAGAGACATCTCCCTTCCTTTACAGTTTATTTCTTTTTTGGAAAACTTAAATACAGGATTCTATGGCAGCTTTTTGTCAGAAATATCTCCTTTAGAGAGTTCACTTTAAAGAAAAAAAGAAAAAAATCTCCCCTAAGAGAAAACTTCCTTTAAAGTCTTCTCTATTTATTTGGTCAGAAAATGGAATTACATTTTTTCTTGATTGCTTTTATATCAGCAACATCAATAAGGAATCTGCAAGCAAATACAGCATCCAGCCATGGGCGTGCACCTACCTCTATACAGTTGCACACTCTGGCACTTCAGTGTGAGCTCAGTTTCAGGGCTGCTGGTGAGACAGAGTTAGTAGAAAGCCCCAGTCAGTTTCAAGTAATTGTGTTAATGCTTTGGGGGGAATTTGGGAAAACACAGTTTTCACAGCCTTCCAAAATTCCTTGAGTAACATTTTGCTTTGTGACAACCCAAAGTTTTTCCAAGATTACAAATTTTTTTCTCATATTCCTATCCCCCCTGCCCCAACAATACCAGTCTGTGCTGTCCACCTGGCTAGTCTGACTGAGATGATTTAAGATCTGAGCCAGCTTTAAAAAATGCAGAAGTTATAGTTTTCTTTGTTTGTTTTGTTGTTGTTGTTGTTGTTTTTTCTTAAAGTACAAACAGTCATGTTAGGACAACAATAGGGGTGCCATACTGCACTGTAAGAATGCCTTATATTGTAGGAACAATGTGTTACCAAGCCTAAGCTTTGGAGATTCAATTCCCTTCTGGAATTGCAAATCTAGAGCAAAACCAGAGCAAGACTTGAATGACTTGGCTTTTACTGCAGTATTTCTACACTGACCAAAGCAAGGCAGACTGACTGGCTCCCACAAGATTTAGGACATTCCCTTGGGACACTGGACAGCCAGGTTCACATCAGTAACATTCATCTCCAGGTCTTCAACCCTCCTTAGCTCGAAGTGCTTTCTGGACCCCTAAGCAGTATACATTTATTTTCGTGTTCTTATGAGCAGGGGATAAACAACCAAACAGGGAGTTTATCTGTTGTATAAAAGCCCCTGTTATTTTATACTTTCAGGTTTCTAACAATAAATGCAGTTGGCTAAAGAAAGTAAAGTAACTTTTTGCACTTGTTGTTGCTTTGTCTTTTAGAAAGAAGTGCAGAGTTTCTTGGTTATATTTGCCCTGATTGCTGTTCCCTGGATGCTCCTAATTAAACCTTTCATCCTCCGAGCCAATCACCAGAAAGCACAGCGCATGGTAAGGGATGTGAATGAGTCGAGGGTCATTCAGTACAGTGAAGGCAAAGATGAGGAGACAGACCCCAAAAACTGTTTGCAGTGCTCTAAATCTGATATTCTCTGATCTCAGACTTTCTCTGACTAATTCAAAGTGTGCTTTATGCCACATGCGCCAGGGGAATGTGTATGGACATGGCTGAGCCATTTAAACTAGAATCACAGAATGGTTACGTTTGGAAGGAATCACTGGAGGTCATATAGTTCCTCCTCCCTTCTCAAACAGGGTGCCCTAGAGGTTGTTACTCAGGAGTGTGTCCAGACAGCCTTTGAATACCTCCAGAGAAGGAAACATATCCCTGGAAGCAGCAGCTTTGGTTGCGAGGCCATACCCTATTTGTTAAGCTGACATCAAGCTTTCACATGTCATATCCAAAACCAGAGAAGGTTTAGAAAGATTGAAGTTCTGGTAAAGCCAAGACAGGGCAAAGACCTCAGTTGTCAATACCGGTAACCACCAGATAGCTGCCCTGTAGAAATGGAGCATCTCTGATACTCCTGGCATTGGAGAGATCAACACTGTGTGAAGAACAGGCTTGATTTAAAAGCTGTTGTGGGCTGTCTAGCAGTGCTTTCTTCCCTAAGTGATTGCCTTCATATTAACAGACCCCTCCTTCCCATGGGCTCTGTGGTTTGCCCAGCTCT
The DNA here is from genome assembly GCA_013400415.1 of Scytalopus superciliaris. Lineage (NCBI taxonomy): Eukaryota > Metazoa > Chordata > Aves > Passeriformes > Rhinocryptidae > Scytalopus > Scytalopus superciliaris. The sequence continues at coordinate 632,204 of VXBX01007801.1, forward strand.
CCAGCACATAGCTGTGGCAGCTGCAGTTCCCAGTTGTTCATTAATTCTCTCCTTTATTACACTAATAGGACTTTACTTGTCTGTCAAGATTTACTTCCCTTTATAGTCAGTTAGTGCCTGGAGTACCTTTTATAGGGCACAGATGTTTCCATTTGAAGAAAGAGATGTTGGTTGTGCTGCTTGACCTTTTCCAACCCAGTCGCTTCTGACCTATAACTGAAAGCCAGGTCCCTGGGAGACCTTTGCAGCCCTGCCTCTGTGCTGTAATTTCTTATTTTGTCATTCTGCTGGGATTTGGATGAAGGCTTGACATGGCTGCCTCCATCTCCTACTTTTATGCTAGCAACATCTGACAGGTTTTCCCCACCTTCTATTGTGCCCCCTATTTCTGTTCCTGATTTTCATATGTTAGCTGTCTGATCACATCTTACATTCCCCCAGATTTATATGTTTGCAACAAAGTCTGTTTTCTACGCTGACATTCAGGTAAAGCAAAGACAAAGCAGGTGTGACAGTGATTACTGCTGCAATGGAAAACAATATTCTGTCATGAGACTTTTCCCATGAAACCTGCTGGAAACTATAAGGAATGACAGGGCAGAACTTGGGAGAGGCCATGAGGCCCATATTTGGTTATGCTGTATAAGAGGACTGTTATAGTCATATGATGTAGGGCTATTCTTATGCTGTGCTGTCATTTCTGGAGGGAGACAGATCAGGTTGCTCAGGCCTCTAGAAAATCTCTGTAAGGAATAATTAGAGAGAAGATGAATTGCCATGAGGCAATCTTTAAATTTGTCAATTTAAAGTGAAACAAGAGCTTTGGATTGTATTTCTATCTGTATCCCAGGAACTGTGTGACCTTTATCAAGCCACATGATCCTTTCAGGTTTCCTTGCTCTTTCGCTTGATGCTGATTCTTTTGATTTGTGCCCATCTTATTTAGATCATTGGCTTTAACGTGCCTCAATTTTCTCATTTGCCAAAAGCGATGGATCTTCTCATGGTGAGGACAAATGTACATTGTGAGACTAGAAACCAGCTACAAAATAGTTGGAATCACTGAAAAGGCTCTAGGATGGAAACTATTAAAGGATTATTAGCCATTCAATGGTATTATTCAGTTTCTGTTGTCCATGATGGCTGACTATTGTTGAAATTGTCTTCATGTTGATGATATAATCCTGTCATGAGGTTATTGAGGGAGTTCTGTGCCATCGACTTCTTCATTTTGGTATCAGCCCGTGGCATGATGCAAAACACTTACTACATTTTGTTTCTGAAAGATCCGTTCTCAAGCCATCTCAGGAAACCCTGGAGGTGAAAATGAGGTAGATATCCCAGAGACCAATCACTCCAAGAAAGCTTCCCAGGGAGACCACAGTGGTGGCCATGAAGGACATGAGGGTGATGATGAAGAGGTAAGAAAATTTGGGCAGAAAATTATTCAGACAGACACAACAGCAGATGACACAAAGTCAAGCAGAAGACTTTTTCAGAATCGCCAGCCCTTCTTTTTAACAAGATACCAACACACACTGTTGCAATACTTTGTGTTTCCAAACAGAATAAGGTTTACATTTTCATTGAATTAATACCTCTAAATTTTTCCTCTGGTTTTGCCTGGTGGTGGCAGGTATTCTTACAAACCTCAAGCTTTTGTTTCCTTAGGAGTTGTTGTTTCACTTCCACATTGCACCCCGAGAAGGTCAACCCTTTCCCAAGGGTCAGTGAGTTTTCCTTCCTTTATTTTGCAAAGGAGAATTTAAAAGTTGGAAGCCAGAAGTATTGAGTAGGGAGAAAAGTCTTCCTTAGGCAGATATTGTCAAGAGCTCCTGCAGTAGGCAGCAATCCAAGAAAAAGTGACAGAAGTGTTTGTAGCAGTTGGGATTATCAACAATATCAAGTGTGGATATTGCTGGCTGTTTCCAGTCACAGGGAATCTTCACAGATTTGCTTATTCACTATTAGAAGATACACTTATTCAGTGATATCTCCCAAAACGTTTATGCCCATAGGCAGATAGTCTGAAAGCCACTATATTACCTAAGAATTTATGTTTCTCTCAGAAATACAAAGATTGTTAGCAATTGGATTGACATTTAAAGATTTGAAACTGTAAGAGTGGAATGTGAGCTGTTTTCACTGGAATGATATTTCTCCAGGGAGATTGCATGGGAAGATCATACAGAATTGACACTTTCAGAGCAATCTCTTTACATGGGAAATATCTTTTTGTTGTTCAGGACATAGGAAGGAAAGGAAGGAGTATGAAGAGCCTTTGGTGTGTTGTGTTGCTCTGTCAGCCAGGAAGCCCTGATCTAAGAACTAATAAAATGTGTTTGGGTTTTGTTGTTTCAGTTTAATTTTGGAGACATTTTTGTCCACCAAGCTATCCACACCATTGAATACTGCCTTGGCTGCATCTCCAACACAGCATCCTACCTGCGGCTCTGGGCTCTGAGCTTGGCCCATGCACGTGAGTGATTGTCCACCTGTTAGTTTCCTCACCAGTAACTCCATGCCGGTCACTGCTTCTGCTGCTGTTTGATTATCCCTGCAAATTTCTTCACAAAATCCAAGTTCTCCTTGTGGACATCTGTGTCTCAGGATGTTTCACTTCAGGTTAGACCAATCCAAGTGTTTCATGGTGGCCATCTCTGTTTTCAGTGATGATCCCTGGCAGCTATGCATGAGGCAGCTCCTGACTGCATTTACTGGTTGGGGCCCCTTTCCCACACTGCTCTGTAACCACCCCTCTGGAATAGTCCTCATGGTGTGTGGCACAGTGGGCAGTGCAGTCCAAATGGGTAGTCATGGGGCAGTATGGAAGGAGGCATAGTATGGAGCCATAGCTTCTTTTCCCAAGAGGCACTTGTTATAGCCTTAGGGTATGCAGACAAATGTGAAAATTACTTAAAACAGTTATTTTGATTTTTTTCAGCAAACTAGAAAGAAAAGGTCTAGTTCAGGAGCATATGGAATTTGTCATTTTCACTGGGATTTTACCTAGCAGCATTCAGTGGAACCTTGCATTCCATGAAAAATGTACAGCATTTCAATGTCTTTTGTCTTGATTTATGATAAAAACAAATGCTCAAATACTAAAAACTGCCTCAGGCTGGAACTTCAGATTTTCAATGTTTCTAATTTTTCTGAAATGTTTTTTACTAATATTGCTGTACTGCCTCTGGCTAGGAGTTGCACCTGCCCTAAAGAATTGAGCACACAAAAAAATGAAAAAAAAAAGAAGAGGGCTTGTGGTGTGGTGTGCCATGGATTGACTAGAGTGAGCTCAGAAATGAGCTTAGTAGCAGTTGAGTGGAAGCTGATACACATTAGCTTTACAAGGAGGACAGATATCTAAATTAAATAAAATAACTCAGCTAAAAAGCAGTCCTATGTATTCCGCCTGGAGAACCACCATACTCCTTTGCAGCATTACAAAATGACATTGACAAGCTTTTGTTTTCCTGAGGCCAGCAGCTGGAAGGGATTCCTGGGAGGCTGAATTGGTGGCTGGAGCATCCCAATGTAGAAGAGCTGGGCTAAATCCTTGCCTTGCCTCTATCACAAGAGGAAAATTTCTCAGTTCTGAATCTATCCTGCATGACTGGGGTAGTTAAGTTAGAAATATGCTTTTGAGCTGAGAGTACACATTACAGTGCTGGGAATGTTGATATAAACCTGTGCAGAACAAAAAACAACTCTAAGAGCAGGCAAAAAACATAAACACTAATACATCCTGCCTTGGGTGGGACCAGCCAGTTGTCTTTTTTTTTTTTCCTCCACCACAGCTTCTCCATGACATCCTAAGAGAAGTGGTTTGGAGAACAAACGGGAATTACATGTCTCCTGTGAGTCTTAGCTAGCTTCAGACAGTACAGCTTGTGTGCTAATCTGCACATGTATTGAACTATGTCAATCAATCATGTTCACTGGGATTTAGCAGCAGGCAGTCCTAGAAGGCTGCACATGCTGCCTACCTGCCATGTTAAGGAAGTGCAAATTAAGCTGATGACTGTATCACGGCAGGCTAACCGCAGTCTTGGTAGTGTGCTTCCAGTGACTTGTGATGTTAAGTCACACTAAAACAGCACCATCAGCTTCTGACACAGTGAAGAGAGGCAATGGAAAACAGCCTGCATCCATTTTCCTTCCCTGGTCCTCATGGAGAGGCAGGGCGGCCATATACGATTACTGTCATGTGCATTTTGCTGTCCTGTGTATTTTATCCTAGCCCAATTCATCTAATTGGGAAAAATGGGTGAGCTGACAGGCTGCATGCTTTGCCTGTCCACAGCTGTTGCTCAGCACTGTTTTCCCTTTATTTGCTTCTGCAGAACTGTCAGAGGTCCTTTGGACCATGGTGATGCACAATGGATTCAGCAGCAGCGGCTGGGCAGGCCTCATCATCATCTTCATTATCTTTGCCGCGTTTGCAGTGCTGACAGTAGCCATCCTGCTGGTCATGGAGGGGCTCTCAGCCTTTCTGCACGCCTTGCGTCTGCACTGGTAGGTGCTGTGGTCTTCTGGAGCTTTACTTGGAGCAGTCTTTGGAAGGGATCAGGCTGTGGACACCGGTGGCCACATAAATCACACTAGTGGCTGTACTAGTACCTGTGCATAAGAACATCAGTTGCTTTTTGGCAAGTGAAGTGAGGGAGACTCCTCCAGAGGAAGGTTCAGAGCTCCCTGCTCTGAGCCACTCCCTGGAGCAACCTGTTTGTCCTCCTGTGCCTGTGGTGGTTGTGAGCATGTGAGACAAGTGGCCACCTGCAGTTCTGTCCTGGTAACCGTGCAGAGCCACCGAGGCCACCTTGACCTGCACAACAAGGCTCAAAGGCACCACAGCCCCACCACTGGCTGTGTATCCCACCCGAGGTTACCATCAAACAAGACAGCTGAGGACTGCCTGGGGCAGCAAGGGTTCAGTTAGGGGTGCAAATCGTGATGAAAACTTTTCTGGTTTGGCTTTGTGGCCAACGAGTTTCAAGTCAGCTCATGTCTGCCTTAACTGGGTGTCAGTGCAGGCAAGGACAGCAGTGCAGACACACTGCTGGGCTAGTGTGTAAGTGAGACCAAGGTGGCAAAACACCTTTTATCACCACTGTCACTTGTCTTCCTGCCTCAGCACCCAAGCTAATGTCCTACCACAAACACTGACAAGGAAAACCATGGTGCAGGTGCTTGTCATTGTGCAGAGCAGGGGAGATGTCTGTCTCCCACCAGCGTGTTAAACCAGCAGATGGCTATCCCAGCTCTCAGAGCTGCTGGCAGCAGGTTACCTGGCAGGCAAGGTTCTGCTGAGTGGCCTCACAAGGAGCATTTCCAGACTGGCTGACAGACAGTCAAAGCTAATGCGTGCCAGGTTGCTCCCTGGGCTGCCCGTGTCTCACTGCTGGCTCCAGAAAGAGCCTACATTCCAAGCTCACAGGCCTCCCTTCTCCCATGGGTGCCATGTTTCAGCCTCTTTTTTGGCAGTAGATCCTGCCTGTGAGCACCACTGATGCCTCCCTCTGTTCCTTCCCAGGGTGGAGTTCCAAAACAAGTTCTACGTGGGAGCTGGGTACAAATTTTCTCCATTCTCCTTCAAGCACATCATCAATGGCACCACAGAAGAGTGAAGCCAGTGCATTGCAGCTTTGCTGCTCAGACCAGGCTGTTTTCTCGTGATCACTCACCAACAGAGTAGGGTATATGGGGGTGAAAGAGAATGGAGTGTGGCCCTTGAAAGAAGAGCAGCTGCAGATGAAAATGCAATAGCTACATTCCAATATATTGCTGTATCAGCTGAGAGCTGAACTGTATTGGCTGAGTGTCTCCACTGATGTTTTTGCCAAGTATCTGGCCCCCAGCATTTGATGGTGTCAGCTGCCTACCACTTGGGTGAAAAGCAGAGATGCAGCTTTTGAATTAAAGCAGTTACTAATAATCAGTTCACATGTGTTTTGCTCCATTTACTGCCTTGTCTTTGTGGTATATTTCTTTTCAAGGACAATATGTTTTGGCTGTTGTTTCAACCTGTGGGTGATCATATGACATGATTAAGACCCTTATAAGATTGCAGGTCTTCATTTAGCACACAATGCAAACCAGCTCAAAGACAGATTGTATTGCAGGCTTGCAATTTTCTACATGCTTTACTAGAATAACCCTCTTTTTGTCTGATTTTCTTCAGGGCTTGACAGTACTGGATTATAGAAGTTTGCACACATCATCACCTAACAGAAGTGTTAGTTTAGAGCTGTGTAAACAAAAGAGTGCACTACTCTCCACATTTGCAGCCATTTTACTCTGTTGGCTTGTTTCTCACTGGAGACTCCCCCTATGCCATATTTTTCAAGATGGGTTGTTAAAGCAGACTGTGTAGAAATGCTAATACCTAATGAACAGAAAGAAGAGTGGAATCAAAACAGTTGACATGAATTTAAAGTACTGATGTACTATGATCTTCCTAAATATTCATGAATTACTAATCTTTCAAACTGAATAGTGTTCATCAAGCTGAGTTTTTTTTAACCATTAAGTATGTAAAGAAAACAGAGCACACCAATGGATTTGGAGTAGACAGTGCTCTCTTCCGTGGGGTGTGACCAAACAAGCCCTTATTTTCAAACCTCACACCCTTGATATCCAGTTCCACCAAAAAACCAACGTGGAAGTGTTCCCAGCAGGACACACAGTGTAATAGTCACAACAGGTCATGTTTCTGCATTAGTCAGGCTTGAGAGTTACCTCCAGCTACAGTGATAGGGGACAAAATAAAGCCCCATGGAAAGCAGTTGTTCCAATTATTCCCTTGTGGTCTCAAGAAGCCATATTGATGTCACACACTGGTTACGAACAGAGCCATGAGCCTTTTTCAACAACAGCCTGGGTTAGGAGCAGCATCTGGAGCTGAGAAGAGGTGGGCACAGGAGTGTGTCCATGACCCTTGCATGGTCTCATGCCACTAGTTCTCTAGGCATGGGTAGCCTACGCTACAGACAAAAACCACATGGACATGACTGCAGATGGTGTCACAGTTGCTCAGTGTATGCTTGTCACCTTTGTTTCTTCCTTCCAGTCTGTTTTGTTTATTCCTGTTCAGGAGAAAAGCAGCCTTGCAGCACGAAAGGCCAAAGTACTTTGATGCGTTACCAAACACAGAGGAAACCATTTGCTTTATGAAACAGTGGGTGAATTTTCTGTGCACGTATTTTATCTTTATTGCACCCTTCCACGTGATTGCAATGTAACTGAGAAGGTGATTAGCAGAAACAGAATATCTGCTCTTTTAGAGCTTCTTGATGTTTTGCTTTTTGTCTAAGGTTTACATTTTAAGCAAGAAAAACAAGTTATCCTGTGATCACTGCAGGTGACAAGGTGGTCTGCTGTTTACTCTACCAAGTGGCAATTCAAACACTGGGCTTAATTCTGCTCTTATTCAGCTCTCTCTTTCTGTGCACAACTGAATAACACAGAAGAGCCCGTGTCTCACTTGAGCATTTGTGACAGTGGGAATGCACTTCCCCACTCCACAAGCGGACCAAACCCACTTATAATCAGGGAGCATTCAGATGAAATATTTCTGAGAGGCAGGGTTGCACTGATACACTCTGAGGAGAGCTCTGGCTTTCATCTGGGTTGTTTTTAAGAATTCTTTAAAACCCCAGAAACGTTCCAGAGAGTGCCTTGTTTTTCAAAGGTTTTCCTGCAGTAGATAAGGGGGGATTTTGGAGGAGAACAGAGCAGTGGCTGCCTGTTACCTGTACAGCTGCTGAGCTGAATGGGACAATGTGTTCTAGCTGTGTCTGTGAATGTGGCCATTGCATGTGGTCAGATTCAGCAGAGACCACTGTTATGGACTAGTAGGTCTTCTTGGTACCACAGCCCAGTGACTTTATCTGAACTTTGCCCATTGGTGGGGAAGGTGTGACCTGACCCAAGCCAGGGCCTCAGCATGCCCTGCTGTGGCCAACTCAGGATTGGTGCCGAGGGTGGTATGGGTGCTTCTGGACCCAAAGCTCATCCTGCTGCTAGGGAGTTGTTTGTTTCTGAGAACTGGTGACATGAGTTATGTCATTTTGTAGGAAACAAACATTGAAAAAACCTCAGTGAATTACCATGCAGGAAGGGAAAGGGATAGCAAAGTCAAACAGTTTTCAGTCACCCACACTCATTCTTTTCCGAGTTTTTTACTCCTTTTCTAAGGGCTATTGCCATGTGTGTCTGTGCTCTCCTGCCAGGACAACTTTGTGATGTGGAGTATGAAGAAAGCCTGGTACTGAGTTCTGGTCCTGTCCCTTAGGCCATCTGGGCTGGTGATGATGAAATGGCTTTTGGACTGAGCTTTCACAAACTCTAGGAGTCAACAGTTTCTTGGAGTCCAGCCTCAGGCTTCCGCAGCAAACGATGCTTTTCTCAGTGTTTACCCATATGATGGCCCTCCATCATGTCTTTGGCCAGCATGGAGACCTTTCTTCTCGCTCTAATTCCTCTGTTTCTTCTGGACTTTCTATGCATGTAGACATCTCCATTGGTGCTTTACTCTGACCAGCCTTTGCCTTTCCATGACAAATAATTAAAATATCATGAGGTTGTTGAGAAAAATGTAATAACCATAGTATCCTTTTGTGCCATCCAAAACACCTGGGCCTGAAAGCAGACCTACATGGCTTAGAATGTCACTGGTATTTTGGTCATTTTTTCCCTTCTGTGCTGGAAAGCTGGCATGCTGAAACATCTGTGCCCTCCTGTGATTACATGCACACTGTCTCAGATTTTGCAATGAAAACAAAATGGTATGGATCTGGCAGCCTGGATCATGCATTTCATTCAGCAGATGCCAAGAACAGCTGAATATTTAATATTATTAAGAAGATGTACACTAAGGCTGTGAAATAGCATATGTTGGCTGGTGGCAAATGTCTTCCAGATGCTTAGAAGTGTAAGATTCAGTGTGGGAGTTACATACTTTGATGAAACTATTGCAGCACTGCTGCCAGCTCAGTGTACATATCTGAAAACAGAAGGATTTTGTTGGGATTTTATGGGAACTCTCATAAGAGACAAATACAAAAAACCAACCCAATATCTCTGCTGGCTTATATCAGTGCCAACATTGAGTGGTAAAGGTAGACACATACGTTCCCAGTCAAGAGCAGATAGCTATCACAGCACTGAGAGTTGCTGCACAACAAGATTGGGATCACTGTGGCTGTTCAAGCTATGAATGCTCCCTGTATTTTGCTACTTGATCCAAAAATTTAGAAGGGTGAAGCAGATGAACTGACCTTATTTTTTGCATGGTGCTGGCACCTGAGTTGGCCTCATTTGGCCTGAGGAGCGCTGGTGTCTGCAGTGCCCAGGTACTCACTGCTCACAGCTTTGCAGGAGATGGTAAAGGTGTCTTCCATGGAAACTGCCACTGCAGGACCTGCCTCTGAAACCCACAAGGTAAAATCTAGCTGGTGTTGCAATAGGGATGTCTCCCCAGCATTCTCCTTCTGTCTTCTTGGGGTTGTCCTTACAAGGGATGGGCAAGTACCAACACCTGTGGTGGACAGCACCTGTAGAGGACTTGTAGATGGCATGGGGCAAACACCAGTCAGCACTTGGGCACCCTGCCTGCAGCACCTACTTCTGGGGGTGGAGGCAGGCAGAAGAGGAAACCTGACTCCCGGGAGCTGGATCCCAAACCCACAGCTCTGCCAACACTGTAAAGAGTAAATAGCAGCAGAGAAACAGTCCTCCTCCGTGCCTGGGACACTGCAGAGGTAAGAAAGCTTAAATAAATAAATATTTAATCAAACCTTGCTTAATAGTGGTAGTATCTGAATCATTTATATGATCAAATACCTCCACTTCGCTTGGGGAGAGACTTCTCACAAGGAGAAGGTCTCTGACTTTACTGACAAAGTTCCCAGCTGGTGTCACACACAGCATTGCATGTTGTGTGCCCTTTGTGCCTCACAGCCCTCTGGTGTGGGGTCATGGCATCATTCCAATGGGTTCCAGCAACAGTTTCACTGCACTCCTGGTTGCTCCCTTCAGATGGAGGATTGTTATTTTCCCTGCCAGCAGCAGCTTTGTCACTGCTGTTCTCTTGGCTCATATTACTGGCATTTAGTATTTTCAGTGGGATTTAAAATAGTGAGAAATTTGTGACTCCCTGAAGATGTGTGAGAGACACTAGCTGTTCCATTGAGGCAAACTGGGCTTGGGTTTGGGATGAGCAAATCACGGGTTTGGTAGAAACTGCTAGGAGGTTTACTGTGCCTGCAAAGATTTCTGGTGTTATCTGAGATGTTAGAGAATGTATCCCACCTGCTCATCTGCTGCTATTTGAGAGTAGTGTGGTTCTCCCATTAGGTGCTGTTCAACACCCTGGTACCTCTGAGGGTGTCTGGTACTGTGGGGTGTTGGAGGTGGCACTGCAGTCTTCTGCTGGAGCACCTGATCCTCGTTGGTAGTTTGGCACAACAGCACCAGAGACTGGGGTTCCCTTCCCTTTTCTGGAAGAGTTGTGACACTTCCCAAAAGGAGGGCACGTGGCCCAGCATAAGTGCCTCTGAAATGCTCCAGCATCCTCCAGCAAAAATTAACAGAATATTGAAGCATCAGGACAGGCAGGCAAAGGCCGAGGGCTTGATTCTTGTTCTGCCAGTACTCTGGAGGACAGTGGCTCTTTAACCAGACACAGTATGATGTGGCAGCTTAGGGCAGAATGTGTTCACAAGTCCCTAGTCATAAAGAAACACAAAATAAACAAGTGCCCAGATTTTGTTATTGCAATCCAGCCACACAGTAAATATTTACCTCTTCTTGTGAGCTCTTCCAAACACCTTGTTAGGTTTCTGTTGAGCTGATTCCACTTGTAAATTGTCCCTAGCTGTTGGCCATCATGGTCAGCCGGTGGCACTGTGTGCTGCTGACAGCTATGGCTGCCTCTGAGGACACTATGAGACAGATGTAAGCAATATCCTACACGACCTCTTGCATGCTGGATTGTAATGGTCTATAACGGCAAGGTCAGTGTAAGTGGCCCAGCTGACTAATCTGCCATTAGCCCTTAAAGACCTCCTTATGACTGTACCTAGGTATAATCTTTTAGGGTATTCAGCCTGTGAGTGCTGTATCTGTGTGCTTTCCATATTTGTGCTGCCCTCTGCCTCAGTGGGATTTTGCATCTTCCCTTAGGTGCTCTTGGCCTTTAATTCTCTCCTGCTCTCCTATTACTGCAGCCTCCCCACTCACTGCTGCTTGGCAGTGAATGCTGCCTGGGCCAAGTCCACCAATCCTGAAGGGTGTCATCAAACTGAAGATGTGTTGAGTTCCCCCCTTCACCACACTCAGTGTCTGAGCATGCACTCAGCAGGAAAGTTTGTGGGTTAAAGCAAGTGGTGTCCTTAATCCCTGCCCTGGATTTAAAATGAGCTTCTCTGATGAGGAAAAGCAATAGTGATGAGGCCAAGGGATCTAGCCCTGGAAACCAGAAACACTGGCAGAGGAAGCCAGCTTCCTCCTGTTGCAATCCAGAACATATTGCTGTGTTTCTTGATACCCTGAGAGGAGGGGAATTAGCATGGCAGGAAGGGAGGGATAGGATCAGGTTTGCAGGAGGAAGTTGTGTGCTGGCAAGGTGCAGGCTGGCTGAAGAGGAGTTCCATGCCATTCCCAAGCAGCAGGGCTAGGGAGCTGGCCAGGTCCCTAGCTCCCTGGCTCTGCCCCAGTGGAGGCTCCCAGATGGCTGACAAGCTACAGAATGCAGCACCTCTACTGCCCACTCAACCCCAGCTCCCATGGGGGAGCCTCCAACAGAGGCAAACCGCTCGGAGTTGTATCATGTCTTGGCTCTTGAAGATGCAGCATCTTTTAGACTGGCTCTGCGTTTCATTGACTTCTTGCCTGAGGGAGTCATCACATGCTCTCTTGTGTTAGCAGGTCTCCAGTCTTCCCTAATGCAGTCCCTGGACTTTCCATAAAAACAGTCAGTGTGATGTGATGACTGATCCCTGTCAGTTCAACTAACTTGTGAAGTTTCTATGTTTTTTTCACCAAAACACCAATGGAAAGGGGTATCTCCGAGTAGCTACAAGAAACAAACTATGTTTGATCATATCTGAATGTTTCCACTCCAACACAAGAACCTGCCTTGCTGTCTTGCTGCTCATACGACTTTATGGCTGTCCAGAGGTTTCACAGTTAAATCCCACCCTTAGCCGATGGTGACGATAGATCCCAACAGCCGCTGAGATGGCCACTGCACCAAAAGAGGCAGAAAATGCTATTGGCTTGGAGGAAATCCACACGGAGAGAAAAGAAGCACCAAAAGGTGGGTTTGTATTGGCAGGGCTAGAAATCTGGGTCCTCATTTTTGACAGAGGGAGGGTCCTCAGTCCTGCCACTCCAGCTACCTCCAGCTGTCCTTTATAAAAGGAGACACCGGCAGCAGCATCATACCACTCCTCTCCCATCACAGTTACCAGGCTGGTGACTGCTACCTATCGCAGTGGGAAGAGCTGGCTGGCTTGGCTTTTCTCAAGCCTTTGCTTTGTGTTAATATTTTATTATATTGGTAATTCGAGGATTCATTTATTTTGGAATTTTTTTATTGCATTCTATTTCAAAATTATTTTAATGTAAAAAAATACTGTTGGAAAGCATTTAAAATGGCCTGCATTTGTAAAAAAAAAGGTAATTTCTTCTGAAATTCTGCAGTAAGTTCTGTTTCATTTCAGAGGTAGTGTTGATGGGCTTGAGATGACTTAGTTGGAGATAAATGGCCTGACAGAAAATTTTAAGCTCTGACTTTACCTAAGTAAGAGCTTGAAAGTATTCATATAGTGAAATCTTTCTGCTAAGTCTGTTTAGAAAGCTGTCCCAGCCCTGATCTTGAGATGTTTTGTTTGCCCCTTAAATGGAGTGTGAGGGGGGAAAAAGTCAGGAATAAATGCTTAGGAGATGAAACTGAACCCAGAGCTCACAACTGTGCTCATCTTGCAGGGCTTGGGGCTGCAACAGTCCTCATCTCACACCACCAGTGCTGGGAGCAGGCCTGTGTCCCAGGAGTGGAGAGAGCAGTTTGGGCAGGGGCAGACAGTAGACCATTGCCCAGATACAGTCCAAGCCATAGGTTTTTGAAGCAGTTGGGGTAACTCAGTACAAGGCTGTCCTTCCTCCATTCCCACTGGCTGCTCTTTCAGCAGCCCCTTGTCACCACAATGCCCAGGGGCTCGTCAGTGGACACACAACTGGTAGATATTCCCAGCTTTTTTCCTGGTGCAGTCCCACAGTTATCATGGAAAATGCTGACATTTCAAGAAGAGGAGGTACAGTTTGATTTGCTGACAGTTTTTGCCTCTTTATTTCCCTTTGGTGTTCAGGGCAGAAGACATTTACAGTGGAAGAAGCTGTGGAAATCATTGGATTTGGGAGGTTCCACATTGTGCTTTTCCTCATCATGGGCAGCACTGGGGTAGGTATCTGCAGCCATCTGCACTGGCCTGAAAATATGTTCTTATTTTCCTTATTACTGTGCAATAATAACCAGAAACACTGTGAGCACATATTGCAGACCATTTTTTCCCCACACATACCTCCTCAAGCAGGATTTGTGCTATTGTCATCTTTGGCCAAAGTAGATATTGACCACATTAATATCAGACCTATCTCAGGGCAAAGCTGAGCAGGTTAGCCCAGAACATTGAGACTTTGCCCTGCCCTGAAGCAGTGCCTGAGGGTTAGGTTCAGCCTCATAATGGCATTTTCCATGTCATCCCCATGATGCCCAAACCCTGTGTAATCTGTCACAGGAGGGCTGCCGTCTTCTCACACTTGGCTACCTGAAGAATTTCCTAATTTTCATGGTCTTGAGTTAATGGTGTATTTGGTTTGAGAACTTGGGAAAAAGTGTGAGGCCAGTCTGGGGTAAAGGTGTAATGAAGGTATACCCAAGAGGATCACTGCAGATAAGGTGTAAAAGTCTGTAGCTATGTGTAAATGATAGGCTTGTTCCTAACTGAAGCCAGCTGCTGGGGCAAACAGCCAGTGAAGCTATGAAGTTTTTAATCAAAACAATTTTAATAGTTCATCTTTATGTTAGATACCTGAATCCACAGTCAGGTATCTAACCAAGCAGCTTGGTTTTCAGCTGAAGATCTTCCACTAGCACAGTAGGGGTAAGAGTCTACTCTCCCAAGCACAGACTCTTTCCAAACTTCCTAGATACCTGCTTTCTAGGTGCACTTTCCTCCCCACCTCACCCTGCTGCCAAGTGCTTACATCCTCCAGATCAGGCACAGGGATCAGACCACTATGGAGGCACCAGGACTCTTGACACTGTGGGACTGCCAAGGCTGCAGACTTGGTAGGACTGAGGGATTTTCCCCTGTGGACTTCTGATTTCCCTCCTTGCTAGCATGCACACTTGTTCCCAAAGGTGGCTGAAGCCATGGAGATCATGCTAATAGCTGTTGTGTCCCCTTCCATCCGATGTGAGTGGGAGCTTCAAGACTGGCAGGTGGCTTTAGTAACAACGGTGAGTGACTCATGTTTCCCCCAGACAGGTTATTCACCATGTGGTCATTGTCAGGGGCACCACCACAGGCTTTTTAAAATATATTTCTCAGCCCACCAAATAAATTCTTAGGGCCTCCTTTCAGGGCCAAGAACTGTAGAAAACCAGAAATAAAACTGATGTGAGCAGACGTCCGTGCCCAGAGCTGTAATGCCAAAGCAAGTCCCCACTTCCATTTTGATATCCTTGCCATCCATCCCCCAGCTTTGAGGGCTGAAGCAGTAGGTGCCTACACAGAGGATGTCATCCCCTAAAAGCTGCCTCACTCATGGCTCTGGGCACTGCAGTTCATCCTGCTGCCCCAGGAGTATGCAGCGTACCTGCAGTTTGAAGAGCAGAGCTTCTCCATGTGCTGAGAGCGGGTCCTCCACAGCTGTGTTTCAATTCCTCTTAGATGGTGTTTTTTGGATACATGGTGTTCAGCATAGTGCTGGGGCTCCTGGCTGACAGGTACGGCCGCTGGAAGGTGAGTGAGAGCCGGGGGCTGCACGTCCTTTCCCTGAGCTCCACGGGAGCCATGCACCTGGCTGAGCCTGTGGTTTGACGACCCTAATTCTTCCCCTTTTTCAGATTCTGCTGCTCTCATTCCTCTGGGCAGCCTATTTCTCCCTGCTGACCTCGTTTGCCCCATCCTACATCTGGTTTGTGTTCCTGCGGGCCATGGTAGGAGGTGGCGTGTCAGGTCATGCACAGGGGTAAGGCATGGGCAGTGGTGAGCTCACCTTCCCAGGGAAGTTAACAGAGGCACTGAGGGGCCCTGAGGGGTTCAGTTCCTGGGTTTACAGCCAGACAGGCCCTGCAGCTCCTTTGGCTGACCCTGCTGGAGTGCAGGGTTCCCTTGTGCTGAGCCCAAGGGGCTGTGGCTGAGCTATGACCTGAAGGCGACTGTGGGGAAAGGGCCTTTTGGGGGGCTGGAAGGGGAAAGGGGAGCAAATTCCCACATTGCCTTAAAACAAAATGCTGTTCTGTAATTTCACTAAATCCTGGTTGATTGGTTTAATTTGCAGTTCCCAGGGACTCTTGAGGCCTGGAATCGAGGGGGCAGCTGGTTTACATTAAGTTGGTGACAGAGCGATTATTAAGCACATATAAAAACAGTAAGACAGGTAATAGATGAGTAAAGGTTGCTTCCTTATAAAAGAAAAAAGTCACAACAATTCCGCATAAGTAGCAAATTCTTTTGGAATGATATAAAATATTCCCACTTTAATGAAGCTTTTTGTCCTGTTGGGGCAGAAAGGGAGATAGGGTGGGGAGAGGAGAAATTCACAAGATTTACAACCACTTCTCTAGGACTCTGGCAAAATAAATTATTTGTTTCGACTCTCTCAGGGAAACAAAAGCAACATTTCAGCAGCTTCCATGGTTCCTCAAAGTCTCATTGCTCCCCACACAGGAAAGTTGGTCATGTTGACCCAAGAGCTCTTTGCTGAAGGAAAGGAAGGAAAATGGGAGAGAGGTGCTGTTGTGATGAGAAGGCACCCTGTGCTGAGCCCCTAGCACTGCCTCCCTCGCAGCAAGGTTCCCCTTCCCTGGCTATGGAGGCTGATGATGAGCCTCATGAAGAAGGAGGGAAATTGCACCTTTTATGAAACACTTCACTAGCTGAGACAGAAGGAGCCAGTGTGGGTCTCTCCCCACCCCTCTCTGTCCAGCCAAGGAAGCACAGTTCACATCTACCAGCTTGTGAGATGCCAGTGCCAGGACCCCTCCACACCAAGGCCTATCTAACAGTTTAAAAAGTGGAACAGAGTGTTTTCTTTATTTAATGGAAACCCCCATGCCCCCATCACGAAAGCTGTTCATTTGTATGAACATACTCTATGCCTGTGTTTGACACTTCAGTCAGCCCACAGAACCTTATTGTAGGTTTCTTAAAGTCCAGGTTGCAGTGTTTACCTGTTTGTATGCCATAACCATGGGCTGGAAAGGATTCTTCCCTTGTGTTTCCTATGCATGTGATTTGGTACCTGCCTGAGTGGAAGGCAGAATGAGTGGGGATTCCTTGTCTTCTGGGTGCTCAGTGTTGGAAGATGGATGGTTCTCTGTCTGTGGGCAGCAATGTCCAGCAATGTTCAGGCAGAATTGAACTGAAGTGTTACTTGATTTGTCTGGAAATTTTCAGTGTTGTTATATTTCTGCCTTTTTTCTTTCCCTTTTTTTTGCTAGACTTATCATAAAAACAGAATTTTTGCCCACCAAATATCGAGGATATATGTTGCCCCTATCTCAGGTAAGAGCGAGCATGTTACTGTTTCTACCTGCTCTGAGTCCTGGGAGATTTGTCCCACTGCTGTTTGGAAGGCAGGTCTCCAGCCCATCAGCCTTTCTCCCAGACTATTCACACCTCTCTGGGTCTGAGGGAATGTCTGCTGCCTCCTCTGGCCTGGAATGTGGCATCTGTGTTATTAAAGACATACACAGGCAACTGCCTGCAGAAGGGAAGCAATATCTTCTCAAATAATTTGATGCTCCAAGCATTGTATGGGGAATTTGAGTGGTGGCTGACACTCACCTTTATGGTTGATAATGGGGCTACCTGCTTGAATGGGGCCAGTGCTGAGGGACCAGCAGACACTGAGCTAGTGGCATTCCCAACGCTCTCCAGGCTGTGTCATCCCCTCTTTTCTTTGGACCCCCATTCATGACAAGTGGTTTATGCAGTGATTCCCAGATAAAGTGCTGATCTGCACCTCTCCCTATCCCTGCTCAGGGTTGGCAAGGGGCTTTGCACAGTGCTAGCAGAGATAGTCCCAAATTTGGCTTGAGACATGCTGTGAGGGTTGTGCCCACTTGCTGGGCAATGACCACAGCAAGAGTGACTAGGTTTATTGCTTACTGAAGACTTCTGTAATGTGGGCAGTTGCTGTGTGGGCAGATGATCAGTGGAGACCCCACTGAGCACACAGATTCATCTGAGAGTTGAACCAAACATGTTTGGTGGCAGGGATAATTTGCTTTTCACTACAGTCTCTTTGATCCCAGGGCATCATTACCAAAGTGTCACCAGAAACAAAAAGGTTTATAAAAGAACAATCTTATATTTCTCCCCCGGATTTTGTGATTTATGCCTACAGATTATTCATTAATTTGCTGTAGCTTTTATGTATTTTTTTGTGATTTGTGTTGGCTGAGCTCCTTTGGGTGGGCCCCTGGAAAGGGATGTCTCCTAATGGCAACAAGTGAACTATAGGGAGTAATGCGCATGCAGATCAGAAGCCAGATTCTCTGTTGGTATAACCTGGCACTGAGTCTACTGGAGAGCCACCAACTTTCAGCAGTGGAAATCTGGCTTGTTTTTGCCTTCTGAGCTTGTAAATCTGCTGCTTCCCTGCAGAGACTTAGACAAGAGGAAAATTCCTAGGCATGAGTATTAGCAGATAAGTGATTGGAAGGACAAAAGAAGTACCTTTAAGTACAATGGAATCCACAATGGAATCCACAGCAAGTTATGGGGTTTCATCTGGAGCCAATTAGCCCTATCTTTAGCTGTCCCTCCCCAGATCCTTGTCTTTCCCTCTTTCCTGCTACCCAAGAGCAGCTTCTCAGACAACCATAGGATGGCTCAGTTGAAACTCAGCATTCCTTAGCACAGTTCCGCACCTATCCATAGAGTCAGACCAGAAGGGAAGAAAATAAATCATTGCTGTGTGCTCAAGTTTTAACTCCTTTCTTTCCCTTGGAAAGGTCTTTTGGTTGGCAGGATCTTTATTAATCATTGGCCTGGCGTCAGTGGTGAACCCAACCATCGGCTGGCGGTGGTTGATCAGAATTGCCTCCATCCCTGGCATCCTCCTTATCCTGGCATTTAAGGTAGGAAGAGCTCCACTCCTTGCTGCACCACCACTGACTTGATGTTTCCCCAGGCACCAAGAGGCATTGCCTTCCACCCCCTGCAAGGCTGGGTCTGTCCTTGTGTTCTCCTTTCACCACTACTGCCCTCTCACCCAGGGGCTTGGTATTGTCCTGATGGCCTGTCAGGGCTGCAGACTGGCTGCTGGGGAGATGTCACCTTGCCAGCATTGGCTTGGCTTTGCTGCTCCCCTGTAGCCCTCCAGCACCCCATGTTCCAGTGTCCAGGCTGCCAGCAGAACCCAGGGATCAGGATGATGGGCCAGGCACTGAGAAGACAGGCTAGGCAGGGTATGCAAAAACTCACAGCTAATATCCTCAGGCTGATGCACACCCTCTTCAGTCTACATTTTCTAGGGCTGAGGAAAGCAGCCTCAGTGAAGCATTCACAGAGCAAATGGGTGTCAGGGTTGATTGCAGTTTCCCCAGGTTTATTTCTGCTTCAGAAATATCAGCCTTGGACAGGAGAACCACCTTATTTGTAGGGGGCAATGTGGAAAATCCCTACTTACAGTGCCCATAGGCACTGTAGTGCTGTGCTGTGGCTGGCAGATGCCCTTCCTACAGCTGAATGAATGCACAAGCCCACCTGAGCAGACAAATGCAAGGTCGCTGGGAGTATCCACTTGTGTAACTTTGATGTTTGGTTTCACAGAATATTTTTTCCAGTAAAAAAATGGATACCAAAGTTCTTAGTCCAGAAGAAAAAAAAAAGTAGTTTTTAATTCATATTTCAGTCATACAGGTGTAGTTGTATATAATTTAATAGAGCCATCACTTAATAAAAAAGTGGTTTATTTTGTAAAGAGCACTGGCTGTGGGTGAATATCACAAACCCTAGTGATGAGTGAGTTAGTTTCTAAATTTCATCCATGTTTTCTTCTTTGTGAAAATGGCCTTGTGTCTTCCAAGACTTTTGCTTAAGTAAGTAACATATGCCTCATCTCATTTTAGAATGCAAATTATTTCAGGGTTGTTTTTCGAATAGCCTGTGTCTTTGGTTTCCACCTTTCATAAGTGATGCTATCTGGCTGCCACAGAGATGGCTCAGTGACAGACCCCTGGGAGCTGGTCCAAGAAATGGGTTTGTTGGGCGGGGTGAACCCCCCAGCATGGAGTGTGAGGACCTGGGACACAGAGGGGTACTCCAGGGCATGGTTGGGAAGGAGGAGAAGCAGAAGGCTGCTTCACCTCATGGAGTGCTCCGTGCTAACCTGACCAGGCTCCTGGGCATGATGGGAGGCTGAGTAGGACAAGAGAGGTGCAGAAAGGCTTTCTGACACTACTTTGCTTTCAGTTCATCCCGGAGTCGGCACGGTACAATGTGTCCACAGGAAACATGGGGGCTGCACTGACCACACTGCAGAGGATAGCCAAGATGAATGGGGCAGCAATGCCAGAGGGAGAGCTGAGAGAGCCTGCTAAGGTAAGTCGAGACTGCTGTGCTGTCCAGCCATCCATCCCTGGGCAGCCCTGCCAGCCCCTGGGCTTCAGGAAGGGAGCAGGATTGCCAAGCATGTCTTGCTCTGCCTCTCTTGTCCTCCTCATCTGACTTCTTTCTGAACATCTGTTGAATGTGATGTTGAAGATGTCAGTTTTCTTTTGGAGAGACAGTAATCTTGGCCCTCAAAATGGAATGGAATGGAGTTGTCTGCTTTTTTTTCTCCTCAATCCATGTTCATTCAAAAAGAACTATTGTGCTAAGAAAAGATATGCTTCCTTTATCCCAGAAAGGGCTCCTGGCAAAGCACGTTCATCCTTATTGCCCATTCATCCCACGGGGTGTTGCTGTGTCATAAGACCTGGGAACTGCCCCTTGGGTCCCTCTCAGGGCTGTGGCTGGGCAGGCTGTAAGGATCCCTGCCATGAGGTCAGCTTGGTACTCCCAGAGGCTTCTCCCATCCCCTAGCCTGGCTGTGTCCCAGCACCCCAGGTCCCTGAGTGTGGAGCCACAGCAGAAGAGTCAAAGCAGGAGAGACCATTTCACAGCTACCACCACCTGCACCTGGAAGCAGCTGAGCAGCTCAGGAGTCGATCACTTCTGGACTGAAATGCCCCAAAGCATATGTGGGTGTTGCAGGGCAGGCAGGAGAGGAGCTAAGGGCCAGGGTCCCCCCAGGCTTCTTGTCCTTACCCCTGGTCTGGACCCTGCTATCTGGTAGGTGGGAGGACTTAGTCAGGTGGCTCCTTTGACCCCCAAGAGAGGAAGATTAGACAAATCTATTGTCCAGGGCCTCAAAATTATCATCCAGCTCTTTTAAGTCCCTTTCCTGGACCTCTTTGCTGCTTATTCAATCCCACAGGCACCAAGCATTGTCCTTAGCAATTCATGCAAGATGGTGCTATTGTATTGGAATTAATTAGGATTAAGGCTTCCCTGTAGTTTAATTGAATTTATGTAATGGACCCGCATTGGCTGTGGGAAGGGGTTTTGTTAGTTGTGCACCCTCTCAGGCTTAACCAATGACGAGGAAAATAGAAATAAAGGCAATCCAAACCATTGTTGTGAACTTATCTCCCCTCAGTGGTGGGATGCTGAGGCAGCTGCTGGCTCCTTGGGAGCAGCAGGGCAGGCAGGGCCCCCCCAGTGCCTCCCTGTCTCTGTGCTCACTGACATTTCAGGCCTCCCAGCAAGATCTATGTGGCCAAAAACTTGTTTCACAGGCAGAACAGCATGCAGGGCAACAGGAGCTGACAGCACCCCCAGCAGTGCTGGCCCCATAAGCAGCAACAAGGGCCCCCTCTGGCTCCATCATGGTCACACTGGGGCCGGACTGCTGGGATCTCTGTGTCCTGTTCAGAATGCTCAGGATGTTCTCCCCACTCCATCCTTTGCAGTGTCCCCTCCTATGGGCATCTTTTGGGAAATGAGCCTTTCCTCTCTGGAGGTTTGGTGGGGGTCTGTGCAACCAGCAGCCTGGGGCAAGGGCAGGGGGGTCTGTGGTGTCAAATACTGCCACAGAACACTTGCCCCTGTAGAAACGATGCCTTTTTAAAAACTTCTATTGTATCATATGGTTTGCAGGAAAGGAGAGGAAGATTCAAGGACCTCATGCACCCGAAATACCTCAGAACCACTTTGCAGATATGGATCATATGGTAATTTTTTTTTTCCTCTTGTATGTCAGCTCACTCTCAGTTGAAAGTGTAGAGGGAGCAGGAATGTCCCCTTGACTCTGCAATTACAAGGCACCACTCCACCTCAGATGGTGGCTGCAGATCCTTGACAGCTGGAGGGGAATGTGTGGACATGGATCACCACAGGTTTATCCTGATCTCAGGCTGTTCCTCAGATGTCCTGACTGATTGCTGTTAACATAGGCAGAAAAGGGCTGGACATTCAGGATGGTGCCAGGGTGCCATGAGTCCTTTCTAACAACAGGGCAGCTCATGGAAGGTTGGTTGGGAACCAGGTGAGAGCCACAGGAGAAAGTCCACACCTGCCTGCAGTGTACACCACCCATGTGCCCACAACTCTGCTTCCCTTCTTGGTGTAAATTTGTTCTTCCCAAGAGGAGGACAAATGCACCACCTTTGTGGGCCAGGCAAAGTACCAGCGAAACAGGGCTCCTACAGAAACACATTAACCAGTGCCCTCACTGGGGAAAATTAAGATTGAAGAGATGGGTGTTGTACACAATGTTCCCAGTAGCTGTATGCAAGGGTAATACATGTTTCATCGACTTTGCTGTCTGGAATGGAAATGTATAAATAATAGGTCCGTGGGAACTCATTGACCCAAAATGTTGCTAAGCCAGGCCTTGAATTTTTTATGAGTTTTTTCCTCTTGACTTGTATGCCTGTTATGAAATATCTTTTTAGTTTTTAATCTTCCGTTCTGTCCTAGTCCTCTCAGGAGTTTCTGGCAGGTTCTTGGGTTTGCATTCCTGCCCCCCCATGCTCCAAGCATCCCCTGCCTCCCCAGGCAGCCCAGATTCTGCTGCTTGTTTCTGAAACTGCCGGGGGTGATAAAAAAGTGAAAATTACTTCTCAGCCTGCTTATGATTATGTGTATGCTGAATTACTTGATAATGACAAGGCAAGTCTGCCATCACCGGTTCTGTATTCCTGACAGCCAGCCAGGGTGCAATGTGAGCCTCTCCAGCCAGTTAATGAAAACTCCTCTTGAAAATGCCTGGGTAGAAAGGATAAGGACTGAAAAATAACCTGGATATTTGCTTCATGTGAGCTGAGAGTGTTGAGACCCGACGTTGAGACTCCCTGGGCCCCCAGGAAGGAGTGGTTTGGAAATGTCTTGACTTACAACCCTGCATTAGGAAAGGGACTGAAGGGAAAGGCTCCCCTCTCTGTGGCCACAGCAGGTGACCCACTGCAGAGCAAGAAACAGCACTAAGGGGCAAGAAAAATGACTGTGGTTGGTTGGCCCTTGCTGGACAGCAGGTGCCCACCAAAGCCACTCTTTCTCTCCCTTCTTCAGCTGGACAGGGGAGAGAAAACATGACTTAATGCTCGTGGGTCGAGATAAGGACAGGGAGAGATTGCTCACCCTTGTACTCCCCACCCACTACAAAAACCTGGCCATGCAAACCCAACAGAAAGATGAACTATGAGCTGGGGTGGTGTCCCCCAATGAAGAGTAGTGCATGGACTAGGTGGGTGGGGTGACCAATGGCCTGGTGGGTGCCAAAGCCACAGCTCTGTTCAGGCTAAGAGGGTCCATCATACAGGGCTGGTGCATGCAGCTGGGGTCCCACGGCAGCCAAAACCTGTTGTGTTTCAGTTTCCTCACTTTCCCCATCATATCTGCAACTCAGTGCAGCATTTCTCCTCCCAGGCTCGGCATAGCTTTCGCTTATTATGGCGTCATCTTGGCCAGCGCTGAGTTACTGGAGCGGGACCTCGTCTGTGGCTCTGCAGCCCCTCTGGTGCAGGACTCTGGAGATGACTCTGAGGAGAGCCACAGCCCCTGCCACTGCCACTTGTTTGGGCCTGCTGCCTACCAGTCCATGATCATCAGCACAGTTGGAGAGATCGCACGTAACCTCTTCTCCCCTCCCTGCCCTCCTGTTTCCTACTCACAGCCAGACAGAGCTCGCTGCAAAGGTTTTAGCTGTGCATGCACTGAGTGATGTGCCAGGGGCTCAAATGAATTCAGCATTGCTGGCAGCTTTTGGGACACAGGCCCCGAGCCTGGGGCAAGAGAGGGCATTGCTCCCCCAGTGAATAGTTCAGCTTCTGATGACAGCACAGGTCCTTCCAAGAGCAGAGCCAAAGACCCCCTTTGCAGTTAGTACACACTAATAACCTTGGTTAAACTCCAGTGGAAAGTGTTCTTAATGTACTAGAACTGAGCCTGGCTTCCTGAATTCCAAGATATGCAGATGTTGGAATGTAATAAATAAGCAAGGATTGCAAATGGTCAGATTGATGTAATTGAATGCATCCCAAAGGTGCCCTACTTTCCAGGAGATGGTATCCCTGGGAGCACGTCCTGTGCTGAGTGCTATAGTACAGGACAGCTAAGTGCCCAGGGAATCCACAGCAAACCAAAATGCTCCCTGGTGCAGCCTGCCTGGGGGATGAATGGCAGGGTGGCCTGAAGCATCCATATGGCACCCTTGAAAGAACCTGGCATGGTGTGTGGGTCTAGTGTTACAATATGACTGAGAGATTCACATTTTCCCTGATTCATGTCTCATCAGCTGAGCTACAAAGCAATGGGGTATTGAGTCCTGCAGGGGCAGCCAGGCTGGGATCAGTCAAGTGATCTCCTCAGGTGCCTACTGGGCTCCTGGCTCAGCAGAGCAATCAGTGAGACACACTCCAGGCCCCAGTGTTTGGCTGAACTGTGGCCAGAGGGAGAAAAACCACCCAGGCCTGTGTTGCTCACCCAGCAGGTGCTGTCTTTGCATGGCTCAGGACAGGCATTGGTGCTCTGCCTCAGCAGAGCAGGGCAATTTCAGAGAAGCACAGGCTCCATCATCTGAGGGGAAGAACAAACAAAAGAGGAATGGGGGTAAATTACAGAGTTTATGTACAGGAAGATTATTAGAGGGTCGGTGCATTTTATAGAACATTTGGTTGGCACTGAGGATGCAGTGAGGGGTATCTTTGAGGCACGCTGTGTAAGGTCTATCAAGACAGACCATCATTGCAGTTTTGTTATCTAATGTTTTATGGTTTTCCTTTTAATCTCCAGTAAATCCTTTGAACATTCTTGGCATCAATCTCCTTGGAAGACGTCTGAGCCTGTGTATGACCATGGGATGTACAGCCCTCTTCTTTCTTCTCCTTAATATCTGCACCTCAAGGTACTCTGGCTCAGACCGCAGGTCTTCTTTGGGGGCATGCAGTGCTGAGGGCGAGACTTGTGTTATCATCAGATCACCCGTCTGTCAGGCCAGTAATTCTTTTAAATCTGAAAAAAAGCCTCTGACTGGTTCCCTTGTTTCCTGGGAAAGCTGTGGGGCAGTGGTGTGCAAAGGGGCTCACTTGTATTATTGAGCCCCATGGCTTCATCTAAGCATACAACAAGCTGCTTTCTAGCACAGTCTAGAAAAGAATTACTATTTTTCATTCATTTCCCCCCCCCCTTTCTTGTTTGGCAATGCTACATGTCTGCTCTAACTTGTACAGTCAGGCACTTCACAAGAGCTCAAGGCATCAAGAGAAAGTCTGCTGTGAGTGCTGTAATTTGTCAGGATGTGTAAGATTGACCCCTCTCAAGCTGGCACAGCTTAATCATTACTGAAAATCAGAGTGGCTTCACACTGAAGTTTCCTCTAAACCACCCAGCAGCCTGAAGGCTGCTTGCCACAGGTATACATCTCTGCTTCCTGCCTGTGGGACACTGGTCCTGGAGGCTGGCTGGAATACCTGGGAGCTGGAGCTGAGGCTGCAAATAGTTGTTAAGCTAAATAAGCCTGTCAGGCTCATTCAGTAAGCTTCTGTACTGCTGTTACTATTTTCAGTTTTCCCTAAAGCTGAGCCTGACCATAATACCTTCTTGCAAAAGTTTTATGCAGGAACCAAGAGGGAGGGACAGGCTCAAAGTCAAGGCTTGACTATAGTGCTGAGGGCACCAGCTGAGCCACTCAGGTCCTGTTCAAATCATTCCTCCAGCCTCTAACACAGGCCTAAAGGAAATCTTACGTGCAATAGCCTGTTGTCAAACACGCCTTGACAATGGACTAAGAAAAGATTATACTTGCCAGCAATCAATTTTTCCTTATGCTTTCCCCTACATTAAGCTGGTAAAAGCCTTAGCACAGTACATATATTAGGTTGCATCTCTGCTGTTGCTGCACAGTGACACTAACTCTGCTCTGCATGGCTTTCTCTCCAGTGCAGGCATGATTGGGTTTCTCTTCGTGCTGCGTGCCTTGGTTTCAGCAAACTTCAACACCATCTACATTTACACAGCAGAGGTGGGTCCTCCTTAAAGTGTGTTAAGCTGCTCAAAGGCTTGAAATACCATTTATATGTACCCAGGAATGCTGCCTGATAGTTTTATCAACCACTTAGAATAATCTTTCTTGAACTGAGTATCTCTGGCTTCCTGGCCACACTCTTTTCATATGCAAGATCAGAAAAAGAATCAGAAAACCAACCAGAGATGACAGGAACAGGTGGAAGAGGAATGCTCTACTGAGCAAGCTGTTGGTCACCTGCTATAAAACGTTATTTTTGAGGATGTTGGGTACCACTATCTTTCAAAACCCAGTCTTTCTCTAACTCCTGCAGTTATAAAATAGGCTACTATTAAAAGGAACCTTTTCTAGCACGTAAGGGACTGATGTAGTAGTACTGAGGTAGTATATGAGGTTTTATATATGTATATGCTTTTTTTCATTTAATGGAAATTGCTGTGTTCTGTCTGCAAAGTTTTAATCCTTAAGAGAGCTTGTCCTTCACACAACCTTGGAGCCATGAGTTTTCTGAGTTAAGTATGCATTGTTGGATTTTTTTTTCTTTTCCTTTTTAAAAAAACTCCACAATTGTGTGGAGTTAAATGTATTTCCTTGCAGACTGAGTAAAGTGATACAAAGCAAACAGAAGTAGGTCCCTATGTTGACTTGATACTTGTTTAAATAGTGCACTGTAATATTTAATTGGCTTAAATAAGTACCAAAATTTTAGTAGTTTTGAATTGGTTGCTGTTGATTTAAAGACCACTGCTGCAACAGCCATATCATAAAACAATTCTACTCACAATTTAATTAGTCATCAAAACGAAACTTGAAAATCCCCTTTCAAGCCATGTGCCTGGACTCTCCTTGAATTAACTTACTCCATTTGCTTGGCCCAGTAAGGTATTTAAACAAAGGCTCATGTGAGTATGTCCTGTTAAGAGGACTTAATTAAAGTTAAGCAAAATTCATACTTAAAGTGTTTTATTGGCACAGGTGTTTGGGAGATGTGAAAAATAAACTACAGAAAACACATGCTTTTCAGCCTGGAGGTTTCTTACTTGGATTTATTTTTTTCTTTTTCCTCCTTCTAAACAAAACTGTTGATAAAAGTGAATAGGCAGCCTTGGAGGCTGCAGACAATATCCCTTCTTCCTGCTTTCCAGATATAGGGCCTGGCAATATAAATTGAATTCTTCCTTTAGCACCCAACTCCATCATTTTGGTGAGCTGCCCAGCATAGCTGGGGGAAAGGGGGTGATAGTGGTGCTAAGTAAATGCAGGGTAATCACATCCAGCTTTAATTGACTCACCCTGAAACTTTGCTTGGGCAAAAACTGCGAGATTTTTAATGGCTTAAATGCAACCCAAAGGAGCCTTTATTTCTTTTCATATCTTATCCCAGTAGCTGCCGTGGTAACACAATGGGTCTCTCTGAACAGAAGTTTTTAAAAAAACAAAAAAAGGTAGGTATCACAGATGGGTGTCACACTAATCTGGTGTCTTTCTGTCCTGTTTTAGGTTTATCCCACCACAATGCGAGCGCTGGGGATGGGAACAAGTGGGTCACTGTGCCGTGTTGGTGCCATGGTGGCCCCATTTATATCACAAGTAAGAGCATGCTTGATAATATTGGTAAACATTGCACTGATTGTGGCCATCAAATATACAGAGAGACACCCCTGAAGTTCATCCAAATAAAAGGGAGGGTGTATCAATTCCCTCCTCCCAACCCCGTACAGAGTACTTGGGTGGTCTTTGACAGATGTAGCTCTGCACAGCTCTCATCACAGAGTTCAGCTTGCTAGTATTTGTTACTTTCTGAAAGTTCTTAAGATTCACGAGTCATTGTTTTTCCATTGTGGAGTCTCTCAGCTGCTTGTGACCCTTTGCCCACTCTAATTCCTAATGAAGTGCCAACCCCCCATACCACCGAGCTCATATTTGATGTTCTTTTGTCTGCAGGTTCTTATAAGCGCTTCTTTCATTGGGGCCCTGTGTCTTTTCTCAGCTGTGTGTGTTGTCTGTGCGATCTCTGCAGTCACACTGCCCATTGAGACCAAGGGCAGGGCCCTGCAGGTATGTATCCCCACTCCAGGAGCTCCTGTGTATCTAAGTGCTCTTTAGAGACTGGTAGATGATGGTTCAGCCAGAATCCAAACTGAACTCTCATGAGGTTTCATAGGCCTGACAGGCAAGCACAGGAACATGCTGTTGCCTAAAGCTCATTTCTTGTAAAAGAACCAAGCAGGGTGTCAGCCCCAGCCATCTCATGCCAGCATGTTACCTTTAGCTCATGCAAGCCCCTCTCTGCCCCATCTCCAGTCCTGCCTTGAACTTCCTGCATCACAGGCACATGCTCTGGTCTGCCTCTGCTTCAAGAAGAGAGGACAGCACATGCACAGAACACTTTAAAAAAGACATTTCTTCATCAAATTCAAGGCAAACACCCCACCTTCATCAGACCATTAGTTAAGCCCTCAATGTTCTCTAGAAAGCAATCAGCCAAAGCACTAACCAAAAAGATCAAGGGGGGAAGATTAAATTCAGCCAGCCTCCCATGTGCAAGTTACACTAGTTTAATTAGAGGAGGCGGTGAGCAGTTCTGTGGTTCCAGTCAATTCCCGAGAACACCATGGGCTAAATAATCCATACTCTTTTAACAGCCTAGGGCATGGCAGGTGTTTGATCAAACTGGTTTATGAGGGCTTCTTACGCACATGTAACTTCATTGGGTCACATCTTCTAAGATTCCCCCAAGGTGCACGGGGCAGTTAACATTAGGGTTTTCAGGGTTAACAATGTAATTGTTGCCTGCTTTCTTAAATGGCTGCCTTTTAGAAATGCATGTGCTTTATAGTTTTATGTACTTTAAAATATAATTTATAGTATTTCATAGAACAGTGGGGTGGAAGGGAATCAAAGTTTACATAAGAAAATGGACAGAACACCCTATTCTTCCCTTGTGGGTGAAATTCAACCCCATGCACAGAGGCCAGAGAGCCACTTAGGCCTTCATGGGGTTGGATTTACAATAATTACTAAGGAAAACACTTCATTAAAACTGCTTTAAGAAAAGCTTTGATTCAGCTACAGCTGGAATAACTTTGGCTAACATGGGTTGAGAAAAATAGGAGTGTAATGATTTCTTAATGGGATCCCTCTTTTCCTGGGGCATTTCCTCAATTAATTTATTATCCTCCTTGTTACAAGTAAGAGTTACAAACTCCAGCTGCTGGCCTTTACATGGCCCAAATCAAAATGATGGAAAAATAAAAACCTGTACAACTAGTTGTGTAGTCAGAAAAACATCCTTTAGATCTTAAATTCAACTGGTGAACTCTTAAATGACTATGAGTTTACATTTCTGTTGCATAGCCATTCAGGGATTGAAAAATGCTATCCAAGGACTTCACACAGTATAGCCATCCAGTCCAGACACAGATTTAAATACGTGATGTAAAAGTGCTTTTACCATGGCAGTATTTAGTGCTAAGGCTCCAGGCAATAGCTGTGTTCCTTAAAACTAGGTCAAAAAATAAAAACTTTTTTGTGATATCTAGACAGTGACATGTAAAAGGTGCATCTACCCTTTTTTCAATTTATTAGTACAGTAATAGTCCATTCTCAAAACAGTCAGGGGATTGCCTGTCAGAGGGAGACCTTTTGGACATATCCAAATGATTAAGTATTTTCCACTGTATTAATTTCTGTTGGTTTTCATGTGCATTTTATTAATTTCATGTATATTTTTTTTCTTTTTAGCAAGTAAAATGAAAGTGTTTGATGTTGGATTGTGTAGGAAAGAAAAATAAACCTTTGGAATCTGTCATTTCCTGTGAGCTGCATTAGATGTTGATTGCTTCTCCATACCATTTCCATTATAAAAAAAATTGCAACTGAACAGCATGAGAGCTATGATTTGTACAGACAAATGGCAAATTTCTCAAGGATGCTCCTTTTCTTATGATTCAATAAATAGATGCTTTCTACCCTTCCTGTGAAGTGAGATGAAGACTCTCTACTACTAGTGCTGTCAGTAGTGGCACAACAACCCTCCCCCCCCTCCCCAAAACAATTAAAAAAACCAGAAAAACCATTCAGTGATTTGAGGTAAAAGGTGGCAAATACAAAAAGAAGATACAGTCTTCACCACAGCATGTTGGCAAAGTACAGTACTTCCCTCAACTCTTCGTGCATATACCATCTGCATCTGTAGCTAAAATTTAACATCTCAGACCTCATTGCAGTGACAATTTCTGACGGTTCTTAGGGTGATGTCCAAGACCACAAAACAAAAGCTGAGTCATATTTTTTCCAGTGGATTATTTACAGAGAGAGATTTTAAAGCAGTTTACAGCAGACAGGTAAGTAGACGAAATACATTCCCTCTCCTCACCCTGTGTTTTCCACTGGGACAACAAATGGAGAATGGAGCTGAATATGTGTCTATCTTCACCACTCAATGCATTAAGCCTCCTGTGTTTGCAACTTCTGGTTCTTGGAAATACACAGCACCTTCCTCTCGAAGCACTGTTAAATTTGGCGCCAGGGTATCTAGGACTTCTGGGCATTTTTACATCTTTAAGACTTCAAATGTTGCCAATGCAGTGCTTCTTCATTTTTTCAGTGTGTGCACTGATCACTAAAATGGTCTCCCTCACCATCTTGTTCTACTCCTTAATCTCCCCCCCCCCTTTTTTTTTTCTGTACTGTAGGATGGTAGAAGTTACAAGCAATTGTCTTTAGGTAATAAAAAATTTCCATTAAGAAACAACGACTGAGAGTTGCAAATAAACATTTTTCCCCTCCAAACTTTCCCATCAACTTCATTAAACAGAGAACATTGCACTTGAGACACCTGTTAAACAAAACAGTATAGTAATACCATTGTTCCTTGCTGGTGGTGAGAAAAATGGCACAAACCAGTCTTCTGTCCTTTACTTCCTTCATTAAAAACTCTCAAACACATTCTTTTTCTTCTTTTTTTAAAAGTTATTTTTAATAACCACTCCCCCTCCCCTCCCACCCCACCCCTTACATTTTAAAATTCCCAGTAAGTTCTTTGAGGGCAACTACACTTTCATTGTACCAATCAGTACTGTAGGACAATAACATTACACCACCTTTTTTCATGGCTCGTATTAAATACAGTACAAAGAGATCGAATTATGGTCAGCCACATGCCTTTGGTAAAATGGAAAGTCCAGTGTGATCACACTTTCTTCAAACTCAGAAAGCCACATGTTGAACTCATGTCATGTTTGGAGGTTCAAGTCTATACAAACTTCTTCCTCAGAGCAAAGTTAAACAGCTGTCACCCCATGCAAATGGCAATTTCTGCTCTGCTCCAGAAAAGAGATCAAAGTTTTGAACTTCAGAGAAGCTCTTCACATGCCTTGATCTCCATTAGATTTCTGTTTCAGACAAGGTGTAGAAAGTCTAGTAAATATTCACAAACCTACAAGTCAAACCAGTGGTAACAGTGATAAATATTGCCAGGTTTTAAAAAACTTTCCGTAGTAACACACGTGGCTCATTTAAGCAACTGACGGTCTTCTTTGAGGCGCTTTTTCCGGGGCTGTACAAAGTCATCATCTGAGTCATCAGTAAGTTCTGTATTATCTTTTTCACTCTGGCTGTTGGGTTGTACAGGGAACTTTCTCTCAGGATAAAGGTTCCTTAGAAGTTCTTCAAAGTATGCTTCGAGTTTCATGCCAGCATCGGCAACTTCTGAATCAGGCTGTTGGGTGAATTAACAACATCAAAGCATCATGAAATAACTTTATACTTAGATCACATTAGGTCTTTTAGGCAAAAACTACAGAAAACATCGACCAGCTGCAAGATTGGCACCTGTGGAACACATGGTCCCACAGAGCACAAGCCTGCAAAACAGAGGGTGAGGGTACATCTTTTGGCTGACACCCTCAAGGCCTTTTTTCTCTGATGGATTACCACAGAAGCCAGTCACAAAAGCCATACTGCTTGGCTTCTGAAAGCTATTAGATTCTAAAAACTCTTAAAACTAGACTGGGGTGGAGGGGGGCCAGAAAGAGGGTGTGTCATGCTGTGAAATATGTGGTATGCTTTTGGGGTGTTAGAATTTCTCTAGCTTACAGACATATTTTCTTTAATGGTGAAAATATTACTTGGTAGACAATAACTGTAAAACATGGAAGACTAGGCAGTCCTAAAGTCATTCATAGCCAAAAAAGCTGATCAGTTTCCTGAAGCAGAGATTACCACTTTAGGTGGTAATTTATTCCCAGCTATCAAGGGTCACTGGATGAGAACCTCGCTGAGGTTGCTCAGAGAAACCTTTATGTCCAGTATAATTCTCTCTCATTTTGTGATCCACTCAGTATCTGCATCCCTTTTTCACCACGTTCCCTTATGTGCAGTAAGGGATAATAACAATCACTCAACATGCAATTTGAAATCATAAGGGTGAGTACAGACCTCTCAGAATGAAAATCCCACTAGATTTAAGATCTGAGACAAGAAAGATTAAACCAATTTTTAAATCAAATGCCCACCATTGTGGCAATTGCCCTTTTCTTTACCTGCCTGTCCTGCCATTCAGCTAGTATGTTTGTTACAATCCTCCTTCCTTCTATGGAAAGATCTCCACTGCATAGTCATATAACACCTCAGCAGTGTTCAATGTGATCTATATTTTCACTACCGTCTCATCATCAAAATACAACACAATAAACTCTTGAGTTGCAAGTGCTACCCCCACTACAGTTTTCCTGAAAGGAACTAAGCCTTCAAAACCTGGTAAGATATCTACTTTTCTAACCTCATTAAATTCAGCGCAGTTTTGGAAAATCAGTCTGAAATCAGCAACAACATCTTCTGGCTTTGTGTAGAACGAATTGGTCACTTCAAGTCGTCTCTTGATGGTTGACAAATCCATAGGCTTTTTGATTATTTTGTAGTAATCAGGAACCTACATGGAGAAAAAAAAATTACCAAATGCAGTCACGTTCGTTACTGATTATTTTATAAACCTTTAGATCTGAGGGAGTGACGGGGTTTAGTCTCATCTTCAAAGTACAAGTCTGACGTACAAGAATTGTACTTTTAACATACATGCAGACAGTTTCTGAAGTAACAGTGAAATGTGGTAGTTTTGCTGGCTAAAATATACTCCCTCCAATGCCTATTTTAAAATCAAAGAGAAACAAAAAAAACTTCCACCTACACTAACTACATATAATAGAGCAAATGACTTGTTTTTAGACATCCTTTTCAGATACAGTCAAATAATTCTCAAGATCACCATATGATAACTGAAATAGAGATGGTAAATACATAGCTGAAAATGAGGTTTGGTCATTAAATATGTTCTTTGAAATGGCAGCAAATTTCAGAGATATCACTGATTTTGACACTCAAACTGTGGCTGTAGAACTAAGATTTATTTTATCTTTAGAATGAATTAGAAATTAGAAAACAATATATGAAATCAAATGGTAGCATTTTTATACTTTTTTCCAAACTAGATTAATATTTAAGAGAAATGCTGTAATACTTGAATTTAGTAACACACGACCATCATATGATTAATCAATTAATCTCTTGTGCCATTTCTTATTATTAAACTCTGTGAAATATTCTTCAGAATTCTAACTCCAACAGAATAAAGGCTGCATAGGAGTATATTACTGAATTCTTCTCCCATTGACTTGTCTTGAAGAACATCTTTTCATCTGATCATGCTTGTAACTCTTCTTTGTATCTTTGGACTTCTAATGCACCCAGGTATTTTTTACCATTTTAAACTAATACATTTCAAGGTAATAATAAGAAATTTGACTTCGTATTAGTACTATGGAGTACCTTAATTCTCAACATCAGGTAGTACTTAAAAAATCCAAATATATCCCAATTTATTTTTTAGTGCTATCAGTCATCATATGAAATCAGCATACAGAACTTACTTCTGTATCTATTTTCAAAGTATTAAGCAAAATCAGTTACTGGGGAATTTTACTTGTAAATCCCCTTCCAACACAATGTTTCGACTTTTAAATTCCCCCTTCAGACAGTTTTAATAAAATTAAACACATTTAATACACTCAGGTCTGGGGAACTTGACTTTTGATAATGAACTGTAATATGACATAAAAATGCCATTAGAAACACAGCAAATTTGCTACTAATGTAAAATGGAAAGAAGTGAGGTACATACTGTGGGAGGAACTGGATCTTGAAAGGCAAGACTCATTTCATGGCAGTAGAGGTACAGCAGCAGTCTTTCACATTTCTATGTCAAGAAAAATAGATGCCCAAGTAATCCGAGAATCCTACATGGTTTACAGTAAAATCACAAACTACAGAAAGTACAGAAGAGATGCTCACTATTCCCCCTATTTCTGCGTGTATACAAACAAATGAAACTGGACCTTGAGCCTTGAAAGAGATTCTCAAATAGTTTTGTCTGCTTTTATGCTTGCTGATCCCTTATCAGAATATTTACAGGACTTATAACTTACGTTTAAAGCAAAATACAAATTGAGCACATGTAAATAATGGTGTGACAGATAGTCAGGTCTTGGAAAGTGTCCTCCACATACACACCCTCCCCTGTCCCCTGATGGGTAGTGTCATTTGTCCTGTGATAAGAACATCAGGTGGGAATTACAGGAGGAACTGTCTAGATGCCCACATAATTAATGTATTCTAGAGATGGGGGAGCTGTGATGATTGTGATTGACTTTGGTACACATTTATACCTTTCAAAAGCGTATTAAATGCTGCTGGAGACTGGGCCAACTGAGCAAACTCAGATCCCAAGGCTGCAGGCAGCTTCCAGGTGGATCCCACCCCAGCAGGGATGCCTGCAGGGTACATCCAGCCCTAACATGAAGAACACTCACTTTTGGATGGTTGAGTAAAAGCACTAGGATCACATAAAGAGATAAAATCCTAAAGTAGCTCCACAGGTGCTTTGCTGCTTTGTAATTGTGCTTTCTGCAAGGCCAAAGGCTGTAAATCTGCATGTTTCCAGCCAAATCTCCTGATGTTATAACCCTTTAGACTTGCTTATATTCTATACTGCACTGGCAATACTTAGATACTGCATTAGCAATAAATTTAATAATAATCATTCACATAATCAGTGTCATACCTCCTGCACCTGACCAAGAGCCTTCTCTCCCCTATTCTGCCACAAATGGTTCTACATGTAGACTAAGACCTCAGATAAAATACTAATTTCAGTGTATTTACACAAATTTCCAACTGAAAGTTGCCAACTTTTACTGCTACATGAAATACTGATGAAAGTTTCTAACACAGTTCAAAACTGCTTCAGCTGAAAAACATCACAGATAATAATGTTATCCTTACCTTACGGTCTATTGGCGACAAACCCACAGTGTCTTCCAATTTTCTTTTTTCAGAGCTGTGAGCAGGTTTATCACAGTCATATTCAACTTCTGGCTTGGACAAATCCCGACAGAAAGTACAAATCCACTCTCCACTAAAGAAGACAAACAGAGATGTTGACCTTAGTGAGGTAGCACACCTTGACAAAAGGCCTTCCACATATTTCTGGGTAAGATCCTCATTTGTTGGGTGTTTTTATTCTGAGTCATGTATTGGTTTGTTGCTGTTGGTTTTTAAAACACTACCAAAAGCAGAGACTGCTGGCAAAAATGCATTAGAACTTTGCTTCCTTTCTAGTGGCACCAGTGTCATGAATTATTTCTTAACAGGAAGATGGTTTGTATTAATACATAGATGGTGTCTTCCTTGGTCAGTAGTGAAATTTTTCACTCGAGTTCATAGGATTCAAGCAAAGAACTATTAAGAGCCCTGTTCCCCAGCTACAGAGAGACTGAAGGAATCATCTGGGCTGAACAGAAGGAAGTGTTATGTGGTGAGAACTAGATATACTCTACTAGCTTCATCTATAACATATTCCCATCTAGTAATCAAGATTTTTTGTAAAACTGGAAGTATTTCACTCCCTAAAACCTTCAGATGTTCATGATTTTATCAGATGGTCTAAGAAAACCCTGGAGATATAAAGGACAGCACAAGATACTACATAATTAGTTCTGCAAGCTATGTTCACTGATTCTCTAACACAAATTATGAATCTCAAAGTTTTGAAAATCCTATGAAGAGTCTACACTTTTAAGAGTGCTCCACAAACGAAGAAGCTTGCATGCTTGCAGATAACCACAAGAGGGCTGAATTGTTACACAGTAGACAGAATAGAGCAATAACCAGTTAAGAGCTCTAACTGCATGGATATACTCAGAGGTATGTTAAAATAATAATATCTTCATAAATGGGGAACAGTTTCTGCAGCATCTTTTATTTCATTTTGATATTAAGGCAGAAAACTTGCCAAATTAAAGAACAAATCTGTTTTTTATTCAGAGTGATCCAAAGATTTTCACCATCGGCCAGTTTTAGCATACACAGGTGAGTAATAAGCATTTTACTAGCAGGAGATGTTTACCTTCTACTGGCTTAACTTCCCAGAGTTATTTATGACACTGTCACTTCTATGTCTGGACTAGCATAATAGAAATGATATCACAGATTTACAAAAATTGAAACAGGCCATGACCTCAAGATCTTGTGACACAAGAAAACAAGAAATAGATTAAGGATAGAGTAATGATGCATTAAAATATCTAAGAATCAGGAAGAGCATGGTAGTTTGGACTGAAGGAAAAAAGATGCAGTGACCTTGTGAATCTATATGGGAACATTGGTTTTAACTAAAAAGAGGGAAGATTCGGACTGGATAGAAGGTTAAAAAAATTTTACAGTGAGAGTTGTGAAACACTGACACAGGTTGCTGAGAGAGATGTTAGAGACACTATCCCTGGAAAGAAGGTCAGGTCAAACAGGGCTCTGAGCAACCTGCTCATAGCAGGGCATTTGGACTAGGTGGCCTTTAAAATCTCCTTCCAACTCAAACCATTCTGTGACTATATGAACTTATGAAATTCCTCTATCCACCTGAAGTAAGAACAAAATGCAATCATGAAAGAAGCAGACTAACACTGCTGACATAATAATAAAGAAATTATTTGGTGTGTTTGAAGGAACTAATGCTAAGAGACTAAAGTTTGTTTAGTAGAGTTACAACTGCAAAAAAAAAAAAAAAAGTAATCCTGCAAAGATGAGAACAAAAACCTGATAAATCTAAAGTCAGGAAGAAACTTCAGCTAGCCATGCTCTGATGCCCAGGAACATAATGCATTTGCAGCAATATGCACCCTTACAGATCTGAACACCTGTGATCAAATTTGTTTTAGGATTTCTTGCCCTTAGACATCATCACCTCAGCTTACACTCAACGATCCAGTAAAAAGGAGAAATTTTAAAGGCTTATTCTTGATTATTTAATTTTAACAAAAACAAAGTCGTGTAATGCATAGTTATTTGCCTTCTTAGAGATATTTTTTCTTGTCAGAAAAGCACAAATATTTACTAGTTTATGTGCTTATGTAACTTTGCTATGTTTTGCTTATGGCAGAAAGCTGTAACATAGCACTGTTTTAATAAAAAAACCCTGCAATTTCAAGTTTCAAAAGTAAAAGAAACATTTTTATGTGCCGTTTCAAGTGACATTTTAGATACACTCACAGGTGTACATCTGTTCAGAGTAGCACAGAAGTGATCGATGTGCTAATCTAAGTTGCTGTCCAAATGTTTTACACCAGTAAACTGATGATATTTATTTATATGGTGATATTTAATCAGAAAGCCTAATATTTACACAAGCATTAAACAGTGAGCATGTTATGACAAACAAGCTTATTGCATGACATTTCCAAGTTGGAACATTGCAAAATGCCATTTATTTTAGTCTCAAAGACACTAATTCCAGAAGCAAACACTGGTAATGCTCATAACAATAACCTAGTTAAGACTGTATTTTGAAAGTCAAGAAACTGAGTAATGATTTTGTAACAGCCCATCAAAAAAGCTTAATGCTTGTTTCAACACTGACTAAGAAGACTAGAAGATGTCAGCTACTGCACATCCCATGCTTGGAGTTCAGCCATGTTTAACACTACAGAAAGTAATATACTTAAACTGTATTACTTCAGATTTTTCCTGTAGACATCTCTTAATTTTTCTTTTTTTATTATTATTATTAAGAAACGCAAGTATTTTCTGTCTCCCTTAAAACATTTTATGACAGATCAGTAATTCTGTGTCCCAGTTTTAATACTACATGCCCCAGATGTAAGTGACCTTGTTTAACTGTCAAATAAGTGAAGAGTTTTATTATAGATTTTGTAGAAAAAAATACAATTAAACTGAAGTTTCAATGTAAATTCCAATTTTCACCAATTAGTAAAACTTCTGGATTCAAGACTTTAAAGAAGACCCTGCTTCCTTTGAGACTGAAACTTCTTATCCTGGGTTTGACAATACAAAGCTTATGTCTTTTAGTGCAATTTCAGATGGAAACGAAGGGGTCACAATTACCTTGGAAAGCTCATCAATGTAGGGACATGACAAGAAAGATGAAATACTTTGGGACACTTCTCACAGCAAAGCAGCTCCCCTCCATTTTGACACACAGCGCACCAATCTTCATTCGGATCATCCTCTTTTCTCCCCTCCCCAGCGTGGGAGGGCCCTATCCATCCTGTTTTCCCACTGAAGGTGCTCTCCTGCAGCAGCCCTGGCTGATCATCCGTGCTGTCCGGTGCGTCTGTTCGTAAGACAGCTTCATCGGCAGTGGAAGTATGATTGCCATCTAACAGCAGGGAAGTGAGTATGGACTGTAGGAAGAGACAAAGGAAGCCAGACTATAATATTTATGTGAATTTACATGGCCCCATCAACAAGTAAACTGACCCGACTAACAAACTGATAGGCAAGTAGCCATGCAACTTGCAACACACGGGCAAAAACTGCTAACATACTGTAACATCGGACAACTAAACACAAGCAATTAGCTATGAAAGGGCATTTACTGCACTATGATTAGAAACACTTCCTAGTGGCACCTGAAAATTTGATCTCTGCAAGCTACTTCACGTCCTTCCAGATTTTCAATGGATAAAAGTAGTCTGATCATAACAGTTACTGTAGTTGGCAGTACGGCTAATTTGATTTTCAGTTTCTACTCTTCCTTTTCTTTATCTATTTAGCTTTTTAGTTTTCCCCTGAAAAATTCCCAACAGATAGAAGGAAGTTATTTTACTCCCCATAAATACAAAATACCCTCCCAAGAGAAAGGAGATCTTTATAGCTGTTAATATTACGTTCCGAGGCCGGGATTCCTCTTCTGTTTCTTGCTTCACTACAACAATTGGGAAATCAAAGTTCTCATTTGGTGAACTTGACTCCTGTTTAATTCTGATGGGCTCCAACATAACAACTGGAACTTTGTGTGTAGAATCAGCTCCTGGTGGCCTGCTGGAGGAGCCAGAACTGTAAACGACAGGAAGAGGCAGGAAAAAAGGGAAATTAAGAATCAGAACTGGACGCCCTTTCTACACTGGTGCTTTCCAAGACACCTCAGGATGCTAATATATTTTGCTTCCCTGAATTCTGAGCACTTTCCTTTTATGGAATACAAGGTCCAAGCTTATTTCCTTTGATGTATATTGAAAAAGCATTACCAAAAGGGAAAATTTCAATGGTGCAGTTTCAGAACTAGAGAATTAATTACTCATGGTTTGACTTCCCATTAGTGCAAGATTTGCAAATAATCTCTGTTTCTTTCAAGTCATACACAAAAAAACTTCCACTGAACATCACACCACTTTGGAGGAGGTGCAGCTGTATTTTGGGGAAGACCAGTGTTTCTCCAGAGCTGAACTGATCATTGAAAATGACACAATCAAATAAGGCAGATACAACACACATTTCCATTTTCTTCAAAAAGTTTCTTACAGGCTCACAGCTCTACCAAAACTGGGGCCCTACTTTTAGAACTAGATCTGTCTTTTTTCATGGATGAGAATGGACAATCAAACTCAAAAATATCAGATTATTTTTTTGAAAAATAAAAATGAAGAATTTTAACTCTAAGAAAATGAATTCAAGCAGCAGCAAATAGAATCACATTTTTTAAATGCAAGTGAAAGACTCTTCAGATGATGATATAAACTGTTCATAATAGTCCTTCACAGAATTTACCACTTAAATGGAACATAGCGAAAGATACTCCGTATTAAAAAGCACCTGCATTTCCAACTCAAGTAGAACGAATGTAATCAGATTTTTCTCTGCATGAAATATTAATCTCATGTCAGATGTATGCTCAACTTTATTGCAATTATTGGATCTGCACTCTTCAAACAACATTGTGTAAATATATTTGTTCATTAATATTCCATCAGTAATGGATAAAAACATTTGTGTAGATTCTCAGCAAATATCTAGTGCTCACTTAACTAACTGTATTGCAGCAGAGAATTCTTAATAATCCTCTTTCTAACATTAGGTCCTTAAATCTGAAGTAATTTGTAGTTCCACCAGGATTTTCAATATTCCACTTTTTCCTTTAGATGATTTTTCTGAATTTAAAACCTAACTTAGAACTGGCATTCTTTTAATAACGCCAACAGAGTTAAGACATTTTTAGATGCACTATTAATACATTATAAATGAAATTACTGCTTTTAGAATGCAAGGAGTGCTGTAATAACCCTGAGGCCTGACCTGTTAACAGAGAAGGTGAGAAAAATTGACTTCTACATATGCATTAAAGAGAGAAGAGACTGAGGCACCTTCTGTGGAGGTGGAAGTTACATCTTCTTGTCTCCCACTCTTTCCTTACCTCTCTCTGCTCCCAACGCTGGAGGCACTGGGTGAACGAATTGGAGGGTGTACATTTGTCACACTGATTCCTCCTAGGATAGAAGGATCAGGTTAGAACAAAATACAGGTCTGTGTCAAGTCTGAGATATGAGTCAGAGAAGTACACAGGTTTTGGGGAAAATTTGTCCTGCAGTGTCATTTTTTTAACCCATATCTCGTTTAATGTATTTTCATGAGAGGATGAGAGGCATGCGATAACAGAGGGAAGGAGAGGCCTAAAAAAGGGCCCCTTGCATGTAAGCAGGCTGATGGGTCAGGACCTTTGCCTGGAT
Source organism: Scytalopus superciliaris (assembly GCA_013400415.1). NCBI lineage: Eukaryota > Metazoa > Chordata > Aves > Passeriformes > Rhinocryptidae > Scytalopus > Scytalopus superciliaris. The sequence goes on from VXBX01007801.1 coordinate 673,084, forward strand.
GACCCCTCCACCTGATCACTGCAGTTTGTTTTGTCTTACCTTATTAAATTCTAGCAGATCTCTCTGGAGAACTGCCAGGAAACTTTGAGCTGCTGAGTAGGAAGAAGTCCAGTGGACAGATATGAGAGAAACCAAAGGTCTGGGGACCAGAGAGCCAAAACACTTTGTGAAGGAGATTTTTGCTGAGCATCAGTCCTGAGAAACCCGAGTAGGCTGTTTGAGCTGTCTGTGAATGCATTACCCACCTGCCTCAGGTAACCTGCCTGGGTGTGTGAATGCCATGTGAGTGCATGAACGCTGCACGAGAGCTCACTGGGAATTCACACTCACACAGCCTTGCTACAGAAAACAGGAACAGCTGTTGATGGCCACCAGGCATGGTGACAGGAATCCCCTGGGTCCTTCAGGTCCACCACATTCAGTCACCCATCACAATAATTTCCCTGGTCAACTTGTGTCAGTGCTGCACTACACCTCTGTGAAAAACATGTTCTAATATCCAAATAAAACTTCCCAAGTCACAATTTCTAGTCTCCTGTTACATCCTATCTTGCTTTTTCAAATACTTGACCCTTACCACAGCTGACAGGTTTTAATTTGGTGTAACCTGAGAGTGTCACTTTTCTATGGATTTCTATCCAATTTGCTAAAATCTACTGGTTTTTTCCCTCCATGGTCTTAAGATCTGGCCACTTAACTTTTGTCCACAATGGCAAATTATTGTCTCAACTTTACCTTCTACTACGTTTTCTACACCTTTGCCTCATTTTCTTATGTCTAATCTTTGATATAAAATGGAAGTAATTAATTCTGATATCAGCGTTAACATTGCCAGATTGGATTTTTCAATTACACCACTTAAAAACAGAAAATTGCACCACATTTCAATTACCTGAGAGGCCTGGTGATGGCACCGAGGAATTTGGTGACTGCACAGTCCTGTTTGAAGGAGGTTTTGGCTGATTCTGCTCTGCAGTGCCATCCTTCCTTACAGCATTGTCCAGCGTGATGTTTCCTGAACAATCAATCTAAAAGGTACGGAAGCAAGGGGAAGCTGTTAGTGTTGGGAGGGGGCGGGAAACCTCTCCAAGAACAACCAACAGCCATGCCTCTGAAATAGTGTTACTTTGAAGGCAAAGACCAATATGTATTTCACCTAACTTTAACCATCCAGAAGTGAAATGGTTACTTTAAGACAGGTCATCTTGCTTTCTCTAAAAACAAAATGAAATAGCCAAATCCAGACAATGCTTAATTTTTAGATCAGATGATTCTGTGAGTGTTAATTTTTCTCCACTGGCTTCAGAGAAGGCCTACACTAGACAGGTATGAAGTATAAGATGAATTTTTATCTCCACACACCTTCTTTGGACATGCTCACACTATTTACTCTAAAAAAGTCAGTAAGCTATGCACAAACTACACATTAATCCACTAGTGTTTAATAGGATTGGAAGAACCTCAAACGACACTCAACTCCACCTGTCTCACATACCTTCTGGACAGGAGCCATGCATATTAACTCAAAACGCAAACAGCAAACCAACACTTGTTCTTTCCACCCATGGCTCAGGCCAGTTAACTGAACTTTACTTTAGGGGCTCCCAACTTGCTATTTTAACTTTCTGTAAAAGTTACATATTCTGGTTTGATAAAGAGGCATGACCTTCTGAAATGTTTGGTTTCCTCCAATACCCAAGATAATATTTGATAAGAAAACACTTCACCTTGGTGAGCTTTTCTCAATGGACACCTCACAAATCTACTGGTACCAAACCTACTGACCACTGAAATTTCTGTTCATGAGCTAATGTATCCAAAGTGGATGCAGAAGCCTTGGCAAGGTTGGCACATTTACTCGATTTGGGCAATGTATCATACGAGCATAAACACAACCATACACAAGTGGAAGAGTTCATAATACTGTGCACAAAAAGAAGTATGCTGAAATATCTCACAGACTCAGTAGTTTTATGACCATGTTGTGTAGTTCACCTTTTAAGCCTGACAGATACTGTGATTCTATACTCCATGTACTCCATTTTAACGAATAGAGCACACTTGGTGAGGACAAAGCACAGGGGAGAGAACAGGAAGTAACAGCAAGTTATGACTAGAAAACCATGCCATTTCAGATATCTACAAACCTTAGACCACAAAAAGTAGGCTGGGCAATAATTCGAAAGCATGAAAGTCAACTGAATAAACACAAACATTTCAACATGAACCTCTGACAAATATGTACCATTCAGGAAAAGCTAAGAGAAGTTTAAGAAAAGATGATCTTACAATGCCCTCTTTTCCATCACCAGAACATGGGCATGTTAGAGGATAAATGAAGAAAATAAGTATCAAAAAGAAAAGATAAAGGGAATATATCCAGTGTGCCAATCATTAATACTTACCCAAGATAGCTCTTTCAATGAGTTAAAAATATATTTTAAAAATGTTGAAAATTTATCAGAAATACCATCAGCAAACTGGTCCTATTTACGGACACTGGTAAATGAAAGCTAAGCTAACGCATTTTTGTTAGTATCATTACAGGGGGTGGGAACAATTATGCAGCATCCAAATAAACAAGTCCAATTACAATTACAAGCTGTAATGTTATTTTTCTTAGCTGTCTTCCAGAACAGCTCTGAATATTTCCAGCAACATGGAGGCAACCCTGCACTGTTTCTTTCTGGACCTGTCTCATTTTGACAAACAGAGCAAGAATTTCAGTCTATAAGGTTTCTACTTCTCATAAACATTAAGACCTGCTTTATAGAGTCCATAAAACATTGCTTCTGCGTTACACTTACATCAGGGAGAGACGGTAGATTATAGGAACTACCCACTGGGGAACTCAAATCTATCACAGGGGGACCGTATGTCTTCCCATCACATCCAGCAGCACTGGTGACTGTGGGGCTGGATGGAGTCGATGTTGTGCTGCTTGCAGTTGAAAGGGCAGGTTGTCCACTACTTATCTGCCACTAAAAAGACAAAAATCCACAATCTGGCATTATTTTCTTTGCAACAAGTCACATCTACTGAATATATTGATAAAACAAGCAGTTTACTTCAGGAAGCTGAATTCAAACTGAAAATCCTGATGTACTCAGAGGTTATCTCATTTCAAAAACCAATCTTACAAGACAAGGGAAGATGACAAGTAGTTGAAAACTATGAATAGAAGAAATGAATGCAAATTCTTAAATTCAAAGCTATACCTCAATGCTAAGAATCTATTAATATTTCATGCTGCATCAACAGTGTTGTGGGAAAAATGTAACAGTTTTTATGAAATAAAAGTATTACAGGTAGTAGGCTGAATGCAAAACTACTCCAGTGCTTTACTTGGTAAATAGCTACAGTGTCAGTGATTAAGAATTTGAAATGTTGACTGGATCTCTACCCACATATACATTTAACACCATGATATGAAGTGCACAGTCAAGTCAGACTAAATCTCTTTTTATCACTTGTATGTATGTGGTTTTCGATTACTTTAATGGAATTTCATGGCAACTGTAGGCAAAATTTGACTCTGCTCAATTCCTTTTTAGTCAGTCATTCTATTTACTAGTCTCTAGCTTCAGAAAGGTATTACTAGATAATGAGAATTCTTTAAATGCTTGCAGACAGGCCAATCTTCTTTTCAGAAGCACAGAATAGAAGTGACTTAGTTTTTGTTCCTACAGGTTCTCTTAGATATTGTACAGCTTTTTTCAATTTAGTTGGAATTAGTTCTCTGACATCACAGGCACTGCAAACATGAATGGTATTACACCATTTTTCAGGTCATAGATTTGTTTGATCCTTCCCTGCTGACTTCTAGTGACATGATCTTCTCTCTCCTTCCATGCACTGAAAACTTTTGTGCTAATATGCCTTTTAATAAAGATGAGCCTTCCTCAACATTCAGAAAACATATGATGTGTTTTTTACTTCTGCCCCACTTCAGCTGCTGATTTGGCTGGACATTGATCAGTCTTACTCAGCAGAGGTTACACACTGTGGTCTTTCTTTTCTCTTCTCACCTGTAAAAGTTCAGATTTGCCATACTTGTAGTAGCTTTAGATTTTTAGTCAAGGGTTTTGCCTGGTTCCTGGTGAAGTCACTAACACTGAGCTCAGCTGAGATTTTCTGTTTTATCTATTCACTGATTGTAGTGTGCATACCATGGTCATACTAAGTTTTGCTTAAGTGGTCAGAAACCACAGTAATGGCAAACAAGAGAATGAAACACCTACACAGCACACACAGTGGATCACTTCCAGAATGCTTCAGCTGCTTGGAACTGTCAAAATGAAAGAAACTTGACAGTTACCTCATTAAGAAAACTGCAGCTGTCTTGTTATAGAGAAAAAATGCAGTCTCTGTTCTAATTGAAAAGCACTCTAGAAGCACACTATAAAAGATGATATAAAGCACATTTGATGTTTTATTTCTACATGGCGAGTAAAAAGGGAAGGAAACTCTACCTGTTTTATAGCTTGCTGTGCCAAGAATGCCATTTGCAATGGGCTGGGCTTTATTGCTTGCCTTGGTAGGTTCTGATTTTGGGGAAATCTCATCTGTTGTGCAGGAAGAACTGAACCATTGGGCTTGGGACTTTGATTCTGAAAATGAATCAAGCGTGGAGGTGCCTGCATAAAAACAAGAAACCAGTTCTGCAAGTTAGCTGATATCTATTCAGTGTTCCAGAGATATTTTACTAAGTGGTCCTTCTGAACTTCTGAAGCTCTTCATAAATTATATGCAAACAAATAGTACTGAACCATTTATCTGAATGATCACAGAACACATTGATTTCCAATGTTAAAACCAAAACCTATTAGACAGTTTTGAATTTTTCTGATATAATAAAGGAAGATACATCACAAGAGGCAGTGACAGTGTTTCCAGCTTTGAAAGCTATGTAGGAGAATCACAGAGTATTATGTAAAATAGATGTGGGAAAAAAATTAATGACATATTCACTTTTTGATCATTTGACCAAAATGCAGAAAGGTAGTTCAGCACTATATATGGCTGGATACACTATGACTCTATTTTTTTAATGACTAAACACAGGCTGAGTGCTACCACACACTTTCTGGGCATGTTTAAAATGCCCATTCAATTCTCATTGAAGGAAAAGTTTTCCAACCCATCTAAACAGCCAAGTGCTGAAGATGAAGTTTTCTGAAGTTCTGTGTCTAATTTCTTTCCTACCTTTCTTTCCTTTTGCCTTCAGTGACATTGAAAAAGAAACTCTTCTCTGGAAATAGTTGCAATTTACCTGATGAGAGGCAGGAGGTTGTTGCATGGCTCCTGGCATTCTTGGATTTGGTAAAACTACTGGACCTGCTCTGCGCTGAGCTTGCTGTCTCTGAGCCATGACCTGTTGCTGCATGTGCTGGAGTCGGAGCTGAGCTAAGCTTATCTGTGTTGGGAACTTAGATAGCTGGTTTGAAGGTAAGCTGCCTGGTGGCTGTAGGTTTGGTTCCATCACAGGGCTCTTAGGCATATGTGGTGGGGTTTCTTTATCTTCAATTACCAAAGAACCTATTTTAAACACAAGAAATAAAATCAATACCAAACTATGGTAGTTAGCAGAAATGCTATTTTTCATAATTAGTTCCTTTTATACTATGTGGTCACTGTTCATTATTGTAATGTAAAGAATACATAAACATGAGGTAAGGGACTCCATTTGCTTTGTTTGCTCCCCTGAAAAAAAGGTTGCATTTTATAACAAACTGTCTTCTGCTGCAGCCTCCTCTATACAGTGGTTCCCCTGGGAAAGTGTCCTGGCCTGTCCAGAAGAGCAAGGGAGTAAAGTTTCAATGGGAAAGGGTATCCTGATCTAATCACCTGATAAAAAGATTTAACTGTGTCATGAAACCTACTGTCATCCTTTCTTGCTTCTGAGTCAACATCATGGGTATTGAAAGGATACTCAAATACTCAAAAGACATTCTCAACTGGTACACAGCACCAATTCTAGGATGTGATGGGCACTCTCCAGATGTTTTGTCTGTCTCCACTGACTTAAAAGGAAATTTGACTAGACAAGTAACTTTTAGAGATTAATGGTGGGGTGAGAGGTGCTACCTGAAGACATATATAGTATATGAAAACTCATGAAAATTCTGGCTACTTCATCCAAGAAACATGAATTCCAACTAAAGAAGAGTTTGTTTGATTCAAGGAAATAGCCTAATGCTTGTAGAGGACAAGACAATGACACTTTCTTTCTTTAACACAGAGTGAAGTAGGTAAAATTACGGTCCAAGACTGAGAGTTAAAAAAATCCAATGATCCATGGAAGGCTGCACAAGAGCTTTTCAATACAAGTGGGAGATAGATATCTCATACTCCCATGTCTCCCAGAGGTTTGGGGCTGCTTTCCAGGAGAGTTCATCTCATGAGGTGGGTGCACCACAGGACAAACCCTGTTACATAACAACATGAAATCACTCTTTGCCACTCCTCTTCTCATATCCGTGAGTCCTCATCTCTGGATACCTTCAGTCTGGCCTGACTCATTTTGGGATAGATTATCTAAAGGAGGAGGAAAAATCTTGCATTTTATATTCCTCTTTTTCATCCCTACAGCTGAGAAGCCATGCATGTACCATCATTCTAGTCCCTCATCTAGCCATGGGCACAGAGAAGTCTAGGATAGCCAACACACTGTAGTGCAGGACAGGGCAGCAAAGCAACATCAGTAACCGAATTTTCATATTGAAACTTGTCAGTTTTGGTGTTGCATGCATTTTAATTATGATTGTGCCACATCAGTCAATAACAAAAATATTAACTATGCTAAACAAAATAGAAAGACCCTGCCAACCTACTGCCTAGTACCCTTTATTAAGTCTGGAACACGTCTAGTCAATGCTTCTAGTCAATGTTGAAGTGAGCAGGGGAAAATGGAAACTAATAACACTTTTCCCCATATACAACTGTGAAATATTTCACTACAATCAAAATAGATCTGCTTTATTTTCTTTCTCTAGAAAAAGATCTACCTTGACAAAGATTGGTATTGACAGTACTACAATCAACAGTCAAAAGCATACTGCACTTCTGTTCTCTCCAAGACTAATTACAAGCTCAAAAGTCTTTCCAGAATTAGTGTCTGTGGTATAGCTACTTACTCAAAGCTACTACAGAGAATGATTCGCTTTTATTATTCTAGAAAAGAACGGCTTACCATACAATTTGTAGAAATAAAACACTTTAAATGTGGTTTCTTTGGTTTTTCTCCTAAATACGTTCTGAAATCTGTAAGAGAGCTATCCCTAGTAATGTACAGATGCTATCACACTGTCAGCAACATGCAGCCTGACTAGAATTCTAACATTTCTAAAGTAACTTGCTCCTTTACTCAGACCTCTTTTTTATTTTTCCTTCAGTGGTTGTTAAATCTAGTTTATCTACAGAAATAGAACATGTTTGATCATAAACAAAATGGCCTAAAGGTTGTGATTTCTGAAACTAGATAGATAAACATGACCTGGTTTTATTTATCACTTAAACTCTTACAAGAACTCTGATGCTGATCTATACAAGTGCCATTTCTATTATAGCACTTTTCAGAATGTAAGGGACCATATTTTAGCAGTTCATTAAATAAACATACAAAAAAAAAAAAGCGCTCCCAAACCAAACACAAGAAAAAGTCAACTCCTGACAAACATCATCTCAGCTAAGTAGCAGTTCACAGTTAGCATCACACAATGTGACAGTTCGTTTCTGGAAAAAAATTTCACTTTCAAGTCCTTTCTCAAAGATAATTATTTATAAAGAAGGAACTTGCAGACTTTCCCTGCTGCCATCCAGTGCCCTTATGTCTGGGAAAAGGAACTTGTTTGCCTTAAAGTACTGCCATAACACACAGTTTCTCTGACTTTGTGGAGAAACATACATTTGAACCTCTGTACGTTGGTAGAGGACTTTCTGATGAAAGGCAGAAATGGTCCCACAGGTATCTTGCAAAGCCTTCTGCACATGACAGAAAAACAAAAATGCCCATCGAGCTAAAAGTGGAGTGAGAAAGGAACCATGACAGCAGTCAAAATCCTAGAAGACCTCTAAGACCTTTAATTCCTGCTCCTAAGCTGTTGAGTTCCTAGGGTGCTTTACCTTCTTGGCAGGAAAGCTGCCCCATGGTGGCCTGGGGGTGCTGGCTGACAGCAGATGAACACGAGCCAGAAGTGCGTCCAGGTGGCCAAGAAGGCCAGTGGCATCCTGGCCTGTATCACCAATAGCGTGGCCAGCAGAACTAAGGGAGTGATCATCTCCCTGTACTCAGTACTGGCGAGGCCACACCTTGAGTACTGCGTTTGGTTTTGAGCCCCTCACTACAAGAAACATATGGAGGTGCTGCTGGAGTGTCTTCAGAGCAGGGCAGCAAAGGTGATGAAGGGTCTGGAGCACAGGTTTTATGAGGAGTGGCTGAGGGAGCTGGGGGTGTTTAGCCTGGAGAAAAGGAGGCTCAGGGGTGATCTTATCACTCTCTACAACTACCTGAAAAGTGGCTGTAGTGAGGTGTGGGTGGGTCTCTTCTCCCAGGTAACATGTGACAGGAGAAGAGGAAACATTCTCAAGTTGCACCAGGGGAGGTTTACATTAGATTTTAGGAAAAAATTCTTCATGGAAAGGGTTGTCAAGCATTGAAACAGACTGCCCAGGGAAGTGGTGGAGTTCCCTGGAAGTTTTCAAAAAACATGTGGATATGGCACTTGAGGACATGGATTAATGGTGTGAGCATGGTGGTGGTGCCAGGTTCACTCGGTCTTTTCCAACCTTAACAATTCTGATTCTTTGAACTCAGGTTTTCAGGCAATCACAAAAGCAGGCTAACTGCAAAGCTTCCAGGTTCTGGGATTCACCAGTACCATAAAACCCTAGCAGCAATTTACAGCAAGACCAGTTTGGAGACTAGATCAAAATCTCTTAGATTAATAAGGACATTTGCAACACTGTCAAAAACACGCTTCCTCCTTAATTCTACCCCACAACTTCAGGAAAGACAACACAGAAGCCAGACAACTATAAAAAAAAAAGTAATGTTCCCTGCCCTTCTTTTTTCCTTTGGCCTTTTCCCCTTCTCTTCTCATCTCAGTTTTCCAAGAATTAAGGTTCAGCACAACAAGGGAGCAAGTGGGGATTCTTGAACACTGGACATTAGGAAAAGGTTCTTCACTGAGGGTGTGGTCACTGGAACAGGCTCCCCAGGGATGCAGTCATGGGACCAAGCCCACCAGAGTTCATGCAGTGTCTGAATGATTCTCTTAGTCATATGGTTTGGTTTTAAGAAGTCCTGAGAGGAGCAGGGAGTTGGCCTTGAGGATCATTATGGATCCCTTCCAACTTGAGATATTCTATGATTCTACATTATGCTGCTGTGATGGGTTTCAGCTTGGGAAGATGGGATTGAAGTAGAAGATCAAGGGCTGAAAGATGCAGAATGAGCCTGACTTCTGGAACCCTTTCTTAGGATGTGAAAGAGGGTTAGAAACTGTGTACTTTGTTTCAGAAGCCAGAAATTATGTGTATTGACCAGAAAACTGAAAGCTGCTATTTTCACCATCACATGTACCATTCAAGCAAGATAAGTTTGCTAATACTTTATCATATGTATTCATAAATAATAATTTTTGCCACGCAATGCCCTTTATATGTTTTCTACAGGTAAGGAAATAAAGATTTAACATAGTAAATCAAGAAACGAATAGTGCAGAGGCTATCTTCACAAAAAGAAAGCTGCTTTCAAAATAGGATCAAGACACCAAAGGGCTAATAAAAATTTATCATACCTAGATTGAAAATATTTTGAGCCCAGAAGCTAGGATCACAGTGAAACTGGATGGTATTGTTAGTCACTGGTGAAGGATCACACCTTGCTCGTAGAAGATACCGTAGTCGATATGTAATCTAGAACAGGAACAAAAACAAGACTTTTTTTCCCTCTGGGGCCAGAGCCATATATCTGAACAGCATTAAAAACTCACATACACACACACACACAGACACACACAGACACACACAAAACGAACGAACCAACCAAAAGAACCAAAAACCCTGATCAAGCCACTAGAGAATTGAGGTTAAAGATAGACACAGTTGTCCAAGCTACAAATAAAGAGGTATTTTTAATATCTTTCCCTTATTCCCAGTGTAGTTTTAAAAAGAAATCAACTACAGCCCAAAAAAAAAAAGAAAAAATTCTTCCCTGTAGAAATCCGTATACTTCCACTAACTTGGCCATTACATTCAATGTCTTTAACTGTGTGTGTGTGGCTAGCCGTCGCGAACGACGATGCTTTTTATGCCTGCGCGAATGGATTTATTACGTGGAGCTCAGCGTGCGCGGAACTGGCCCCACCCCCTTTAGCCCTGGGACACTCTAAGCCTTGGCCGGGGCAAGCCCGGACGAAGTTGGCAGAGCGAGACCCGCAGGACTCGAACCGGCGTCCTTCCGAGAAGGAGCACGGATCCAGGGGCGGCGGCTTTACCCACACGGCCACAGCCGCCGGCTGTCTTTAACTACTTGCAAGTGAAATACAGACTCACATAACCATTGTATTCCCCCACCCCTCCCCACCCCCAACCTATGTCAGCCCATTCAATTTTCTTTCAAAGAAAAGTATGCCATGATACCTGGCATCAGATATCATAACAGGGAACTTTTCTTTGTACTAAACTTAAGTTTTCTTCAGACAGCCAAAGAACAGATTTTTAAAATGTCTGTCTCCTTTGAAAACTCTCAGATTCAAAAATATTTTCAGACTCTTCCAATGCTTTGATTCCAAAGGACTGGACTATGATTACACAAGAGAATACTCTTTCAAATGCTCGGTATTTATCTAGTTCCTAGAAAGAAAATGTTTTCCTGTAGTTGTTTCACTAGAAATATCAGGCACTGATTCTAGAATCACACACAGCAGATAGAGGGGAAAAAAAAATGAGGAGGTTAACACTCGTGTTTCTTGAATGACAGATTATTTCCCACAAAAGTGCAAGAGACACACTTGTCAAAATCATCTTAACTGTTTCAAATTATACCAGTCTACAGTGCTTGGTTTTTTACAGCAGAATTTTATAAGAGCTTCCAGTTTACAAGTTTTTCTTTCCATTTTTAGGCAGGACAGTTTAAGACTAGATAAAAAGATAAATTAGCAAGACTTAAATTTTATTAACGACCATGGAAAATTTTAACTGTTGACTATAGATTTCTTAGGACTTCTGTGTAGACTACCAGAATCAAGTATATGGCACTACAGAAATCATAGTCTTTGTCCTGTTACCAGTACTAGTCACACATTGCTCCATTATTTTCCTATTACTGTGCACACACATGTACTGTAGATAAACTCGTGACTAGACAAGTTATCTCCTGTTAGTAGCATCAGTAGCTAATAGCATTTAGTTTGTGCTAGAGAACTAGGCTGGGAAACTGTCTTCCTGAAAACTGTATAGTATGTTCTTTCCCTGCAATGCAGCCTCTGAGCTGCAACAGTGCACGTAAGTCTGATGGGCATTCCTCCCTCCTGGTTTGAAGTGGTTAGATATGCTGGAGCAGAAGTCTCACATGCTTCATTATGCACCACTGTTCAGGAATAGATTTTTCCAGATGCCCACAGACAGATTAGCTACTCCATTCCCAAGTAACATCAACTTTCTCAATCTGTTCTTTTGAAAAATATTTCTCATTTGGAGAGGCTTTATGGGCTAGATGGTCCTTTTCTTCAACTGCATAATGTTTATATGATGAAGATGCCTGCAACGCAACTTGTTTTCTTATTCACATAGCACACTCATTGTGGCAACACAAAGCAATTATATCAACATGACTCAGTTTTGTGTCCTTTTTCTCTATTCAATTAGAAAAATATGACTTGCTGAGGCAATATAAGGCAGGCCAAATGAATTTAAGTACCTGGAGTTGATAAAACCAAGTAATATTGCACTATTTGCTATAGCCTGCAGTATCAATAACGGGTATTAAAAACAAAATTAAGAATAAACCACAAACAAAACCCAACAACAAATCCAAACCAAAACAAACAAACCCCATAAAATCCCCTGGCAGGTTCACAACTAGGCAATGAGAAAACAGAAGGCTTTCTGAACCAGTTACAGGAATTTGAAAAAAAATATCTAGCATCTTTCCTCATAGCCACAGATTTCTGTTATCAGTCTAGTACAGTCTAGTAACCTTTGGACAAATCATGGTCAGCTTTTGGTTTGTTTTTTATTTCAAATCTTCTAGGACTTTCAGGAGCCAGCTTTGTGACAGCACATGCACTCAGAGTCCAAGTATCATTATAACAATGAAATATTTAGCTTTGCAACTGTTTGCATGGACAAACAGAAGACTCAGCTTCATTTTTATTGGCTGTTGAAGACTTTTAGTGGGAGATGAGTCTGACAGAATAAAGAAATACAGTAATTTTTGCATTAAAATGCTGGATATTAGACACTGTGACATCTTTCATTAACTCAGAAACTGTAGCAACTACTGAAAAGAAGAGCAGTATGATGCAGGACACACAACCTTTTTTCCCAGTGTTTCAGGGCTTCATGGTTTTCAACTCAAGTGAAAAGAAGCTGCTGGTATTTCTGCAGACCTACAACAATTCTGTGGCAGTCTAACAGGAGAAATCATGACCAGAGAGATAAATTATTAGAAATAGTCTGTGTTTATGTTTAAGAGAAAACCATGAAAAACTACACATAAATACTGCAATTAGGCGAAAGTCATTAAAAATTCAAATACACCAGTACTACTGACAAGTGTGTGTATCTGCCTAAATGACAGTCTCTAAACGGAGAGAGCCATCTTCCTAACCTTACCAAGCGTTTGCTGTACAAGAGGGCTGTGCTGCTCCCACTGGAAACTGCCCATTTGGAAAAATTCATGACATGTTCCAGCTGTTTAGAGAGACCTGCCACTTCCTGTTGTTGCTGCAGAAGTTTCATCTGATGTTCTTTTGCCAGAGTCTGCAAGTAGAAAAGCAGTTCCAGTCAAAAGATTCAACTTAGAGTTAACAAGCATTAGCTTTCATATTTGTAGTTCACAACGATAATGTGGTTTCACTTAGTTCTTCACAAAAACACTCCTGCCCCCAATGCAGCTATCAGCCAGAAAAGTCAGTATACATCCATTCAAGATATCAGGACTTTGTGGATTAATTCCCATTTTCTCTTACAACACATTTTCATATATATACATCTGTATAAATACATATATATATATATGTGCATCTTTAAACAGACATATTTTAAAATTGAAGGTAGTATTTTTCCAGGTATCCATTCTAGATAATTCTATCTTGTGCTTTGCTACTGGATTGCTGAATTAATGAAAACTTCTGACGGGAACACTTTTCGTGTATGATGCATTGAACTATGGCTTGCAGAAGCATGGAGAAAGAAACTGGACTCAGAGGCAGCCCTGATTCCCAAAGCAGAGAACACAGATAATAATTACAAACAAAACAGCAACCACCCCTCAAAAACCAAACACCAAACCATCACCAAAACACCACTTGCTCAAGTTGCTTGCACAGGACATGTCTCCACTTTGGAATTGTGATAGGACAAGCACAGGGGATTAGTGCTAGAAATGTTTTTTACTTTAATCTGAATACATAGAAAAAAATACTAAGACTGACATTTTTGTTTCTTAGAAATGAAATTACCTCCAACTGATGTAGCAGAGCTTTTCCCTTTTTATTTATTTCTACCATCAATGTAAATATGGCAACTTTAATATCCTGTTCCACCTGCTTTTGATTCTGATTCACTTCAAGAATTCTGTAAGTAAACAGAAAAGATAATAATGTTCTTTAGCTCACAAAACGCACCCTCTACACAGCATTAAAAAAAAATCTGTTGCTGAGAGTACAGCACTTCTTGGTCACATGCACCAATTAATATATATATATCATCAGATACTTATAGCAAGGAAAATTACTGGGAGAAACAGAAAGAGTAAATAAGAGTGACCTATGACAAAATTAATTAACTGGTGGCAAATTCTAATGCCGTAAGTCTGTAAAATTACTGACACTAATAACAATTAAATCCTTACTGTAGTTGAAATTCTCAATTTTCAGTTGTCCAGCACACTTCTGGAATGGTCCATGGCAATCAAAACTGTTTAAGCCTAATTTCCATCTAATGTAGAATGGCACTCCAGAAACAAAACCAGGAGAGTTTCTAATTTAGCTATTTCAACAACAGTGCTCAAACTCGTAACAGTAAAGCTTAATCTTATATTGTGAAAATCTCTACTGCTAAGATGAAGGAAGAGTTCAAGTTGCACTCTGCATCCTGTACTGAGTTGAATCTCCCTGGGTACTGCTGCCTTTGAACTGTGCTGAAGGAGCAGTCACAAAGGCCCACTGCAGACTGCATTTTACAGATTTATTTTTCTCCTAGGTTTGTAGTACCAAATGAATAAAGCCTCAAGCATAAAAGTATTACATAAATCTTCAAATATGTGTCACAAGCATTATGAAACCATGAGTCATAACCTTTCACTTTCTAAGAGAAATCTACACTAAGAAACTAAGTGTGATGATGGTGGGGAAGCATCTGAGATTGCCTTCTACAGTCTCTATTGCATAAGTTGTTTTGTTACACCCAAGCAACTACTGCCCATTAAGTCCACAGGCTGAGCAGAAGAGTTACCTAATACAACCATGCACACTGAACACGCAACAGTCACTACAGTGAATTTAATCTTTAGGATTTCTCTTTCTGGAAGTATAAAAGGACAGAGGTACAAAAAAACCACTAATTTAAACATTTCAAGAAATTACAGCATATGTAAAGTTGCCCCCTATCAGTTTTAACCTTGAAATCTGATACATACCTGTTTTGGATCTGTTTCCCTGTATATTTTATGTATTTAGTCTTCTCCATCAATTTGGTTATTAGTGTCTCAATTATCACTTTCTGGTTCTGAAAAGCTTCTTCTATGAACTGGTACCTGTAAAAGGCATTGAGTATTTACACATGCAAAAGGTGTTATAAACTTGCTAAAAAGCAGAGTGCCATACAGAATACTTCTTTAATTGAAGAAAGGTGCTGCTCAAGTCATCATGGAAGCATATGTCAGCAAATGCTGATATACTCTATTTATAGTATATTTGATTTTATAGGCTATTTCCTATAGTACTGAGGGGAGAATTTATGATTTTCATAAATATGAAAGGATATTGTGTGACCACAGCCTAATTTTAGTAAAAGAAACATTAATGTTTTGATGTAACTATCACTTGGAACATGAAAAAGCATGCAAGCTATTCCTTTGTGCAAGACAAGGATATAGAAAGAGAAGAAAGACTGCTGAGTCAATAAAGTTTTAATTTTAAATCAAAGATTTTAAATCAAGGAACTGAAATCATCAACAACTTGAGGAGGAAAAAAGTAAGTGGCACATTCTAAGAGGGATATAAATCCCAAGAAAAGGAGAATTCAAGAGGAACACTGCAAGTCTGCAAGAGCAACATTTAGCCTGTTCCAAGGAGCAACAGTGGCCAACCCTTCTCCACTTAGTGATATTCACCCAGTCAGGCAAGCAAGCTTTTTGGGTGCTTGCATCAGGTACGGTGAGCATACAAATATTTAACCAGAGTGCATCTGTCCCATACCACTACTGTATGTGTTAACCAGCAAGATTTTTGTCTTGTACTCAGCTGTTGTATACAATTCTGCTTTTCAGCTTCTGTAGCCAGTAAGAGATGACCAAAGAACACTAACACAAAGATTTGAGTGTTATAAATAGTGTTGTCAAAGTGTAGTATAGCCAAAATGGAGGTTTACTCTTCCTTTGGAAGGACTCTTCACAGAAAAAAAAACCCATTTGCTCCATTCTGAAACTGTTTGGTAATGTTCTGTTATATAATCATCTTGTTGAAGGACAAATGAAGAAATTACACATAAGTGTACAGTTGCATAACACAGCCTCTGTGCTTTCTAAGGACTCTGTAGAGCTGCATAGCAACAAATTCTATCCAAATAACTTGACAGTAAAGTCTTGTGTTAAAGTCACCAGATAACAACTGGAAAAATTGGGTTTTATTCTTAACTAACACACATTTATCAGTCACATTCGTTTGTATACAATCTTTGTTTATTTGTGAGCTTCATTTCCAAGCAGGAACTTATATTTTGCACTTTTCCCACCTGACTGTATTCCATACCATTCAACTACAATCTACTTCAAACTCTCTTCCTACAAGTGAGATACATAAAATAGATGCTTTGCTTTGATACCTGTGCTCTTTGTGCTCTAGTAACTGACAGTCTCGGCAGGTCAACTTGTCACAGGTTTCACAATACAACTTCAGCTGCTCCTTTTTGTGATAAGGGCAAAACACAGGTCGCTGACTGGTTACACCAACTGCCTCTGTTGAATAAAGGAAAATGTTAGTCAGTCTCCTCAACTGTAAATAAACATTTACATTCTCCTGTTTTTCCTTACCATATTCCTCCTCTATATGCTACAAGTGTGTATTGTATCAGGCCGTCTAATTGAGATTGTAACAGCCATAAGCTTGAACTGCAATGACCCACTCTTGCTCAAGCATGGAGCTATCATACGGAAAATGTCTAGAACCTGTTTTGTCATAAACTATTATGACCTCACAAAACTATTTACAAAAGGAGCAGTTGCAAAACACTGCACAACCAGCAGGTTCCTTTCTTAAATGGAGATGAGGAGATGACCTCATCTTTTGTGCTCTGTCTTCTTACTCCGTTGAATTGGTGAAAGGGCCATTGAGGATATCAAGACACAGGCATGCTGAAGTGTAAAACATATAGAATGTAATGACCTCTCTTCAGGACCCCATTCTAAATGGGTGAGAGGTCTCACTTCAGTTTCTAGTGAGTAAATATTAAAGAGCATAAGAAACACATGAAATCTGTTCTTTTAACAATTTAACCAACAAAGCCTAATTTCCTGGGAGTTAGGCTGGACAATGAGTTCATGTGGGTTATACGGCCTGTAATGAAAACTGGCTTCACACTGCAGCCCATCCTTCACTGCAGATCAGTAAGGTCTCTTTTCTGTACCCATTCCTCTACTTATTTTCAAGAAATCTGGAAGAAGTTATTTTCAGATCTGTATCCTTCAAGGAGGCCTGAATGAACTGAGACCATTCCTACCACCAAGTCATATTCTGCCTAACAGTCCTCAGCCACTTTTACCCACTAATTCTGGCCCTTCCTGAAAGTACACTCAGTACTCACTTTTGACTAACCACATGTGAAAGTGGGGTACAGAATATAGTGTATATCTTCAAAGTATCATGGTGGAAGATACCCTTTGAGCAACAGATTACAGAAGCTAAATCCCACATTATATATAAAATTCACAGGACGAGATAGGGTGGAATGACAATACATCTCTATTGTAATACATATACTTAATATATAGTAATTTATAAATATAATATAAAAATTTGTATATTTACAAGAAAAACTGTGCAAGTCCAATG